>JAODUG010000022.1:2796184-2818745 GCA_027564795.1 Aphredoderus sayanus | reverse complement strand
AAAAAAGTTTTCTATTTCGCGGATTTCACTTATCGCGGGTCATTTTCGGAACGTAACCCCCGCGATAAACGAGGGATCACTGTATTACCATATCATTTAGGGGAAATTGAACTTTTTAACCCTCAAGCTTCAGTGACTTCTGTTGTAATGGTGATGTCAGCCATGAATTTACCTCTCATGCAAGATAGGCCCTGGACTACAAACTCATATTTCTATGATATCTCTATGACATCTCCAGTAGAGATATTTGCAGACACATTGGAAGTATGTTTTTGAGAAGCAATGTCAATGGTGGATGATAAAACACTGATCCTGGCCCAAATCTGCAGACAATGGATATATGTTTTCCACAGAACATCAACACTGTGAAGGGTTTGACCAAATGTCCTGCTTTAAAGACCAACCCCTTTAAGGAAGTCAACCTGCGTGCCTTCCTCCTCATAACGTATCATTTGGTGTCCAGGTCGTATGCTGCTGAATGACTCCAAGAAAGGGCCTCCCCACGTGCAGTACAGAAGACCATACGGCTGTGCCGTGCTGGCCATGAGCGATGTGTTCCACACCATCACAGACCTCAAAGAGGAGAAGGACTTTGTGCTCAAAGTTTATACGTAAGTGCAGCACTTGTACTATTTTTAGTCAGCAGGCATGCTCATCTCTCTGAAGATAATAGCAAGGTAGAACACGCCTGTCACAGAACACAATACATGATATGAGTTTAACCTGTGGTGCAGGAGCTACGATAGTCACACACGCTAGTTGTACTACAGGAGCACAGTGAAACTAAAGATTCATATAGAGTGCATGTGTGAGTGTGCCGTGTGAAAGCTGTGCATGACAACCTGCTGCTACCGGTGTTGACGCATAGTGTGTTTTGACTAGAATGATAATGAAGTGTCCTCTGAAAAATCAATAGCCGCTCATCCCAGGCCTAAGATTGGGCTCTTGGCGTGATGTGAATCTGGCTTCCTCTGTTAGGCTGTGCCACAGAGAGACACTCCTGTACGCCGGCCAACCAATGAAGGGATTGAACGGCGAGTGAAGGGGAGGGAGGGGTCGAGGCAGATAGATGACACTTAGATGAATGAACAAAGTTAGAGGACGTGGAGGAATAACACCGAGCTAAGCGTTCTTTGCTGTGGGTCAATACCAGTCCGGATATCCCTTACTTCACCTCCTCCTGTACTCTGGCTGGGCTCCAGGTCAGAGGTCACACGTGCACTGCACTGTTGAGTCCTACCTCCGAAGCACTGACGTCTACATTGTCGTACTTCTTTCAAGTTAATTGACAAGAGTATATGACTTGATTTATGACACATTTGCTCTACTTGATAGATTTACTAGGGAAATCTATCAAGGACATTTTCTAGCAATTACAGACATGTATTATTCTACGTGTAAATATCCAATGATGTGTTTTCTCTGGTACTTGTAGGGTTATTCTCCTAGCCAACCACCCCTGACTGCTTACCTATACTGGAGGCATTATTTGCTCACTTTTAGCAGGGTATATTTTGGCATGATAATGAGTTCTATTTTAAGAAGCACTCCCTGATAAAACAGAGCAGCATTGGTTTGTTTGCGTTTCTCGGCAGACTCCGAGTGCTTCTTGTGTTGAAACAGGCAGCGGTGATTCAGTGCTGAGGTGCCTCCTGACTGTCTGCTCCTATAATGCTCCAGTCTGGGCGTCTCCACGTGCCTTTCCCAGGGGCCTGCGGGCCCACTGTAATGAAAAAGGCGGGTAGAGAGCTGGCTGTCAGCTTTGCTTAGCGTGCTGTGCGTTGGGGCTAATGTGCCGCTTGATAGAGCCTCCCCCTGCTGCTACCTTTTCTCCAGGAGGAAATCAGTTCCGGGACACACGCTGTTCAGTCAGGCCAGCCTCTTGCCTCTGTGTGTAATGAGCGCCGTTTGTTAACACATTTACCCGCCTCGCTTTCTCTCCAGCTGCAACAATGAGAACGAGTGGTATCAGATACACGAGAACATCATCCGGAAGTCCAACACCAAGTACTCAGCTCCCAGCACCAACTACGGTAAATCTCTTCAGCTTCTCATTCCCCTGCACCAGCTTCTCATTCACCTGCACCGCGTCTGGTGCCGCTCAGAGTCCATTCTTCCTGTTGGATTGTGAGTAATAACTAAGTGCTCTAAGGAGTTTGAAATATACGCCGTGAAACGTTGTGGGTGTGTGATCCCCGCCCGCTAAAGCTGAAACTGGCTCACAGGTCTCCCAAGGGTGACGGTGACATTTCTCGTCCTAATGCAGTATTGACCACAGGGACTATGATAATCTCCATTAGGGATTATGTGAAGGAGAGAACCACTGCTCGCTGGGAGACCAGCGCATGCTCTACTATATAGACATGCTCCACTACTGTACATGTGAGAGTGTGCGAGCGTTCCAAAATGGCGTCACTGTACAACGAAACACGCGAAGACTCTTATTTAGTTCTTTGTGTCACTCTCACAGTCATAGCATATGACTCACCCAAACTCTCATCAGCTTTGAACCCCACACATACCCTCACTTTCCCTTTGCTTAAGTCCACATCACCATCTTTATCCCCTCATTTATCTGCCTGCGATGACATCTCTCCATCCATTCTCTCTTCTGTCTCTCGTCCTCCCCCTCACTCTGACTAATGTCGCTTCCATACCTCCTCCCTTCCTTCCTCCTGGTCCCACCTCCCACTACCCCCCCTCCCCCTTCCCTTTATGCTTTCACTCCATCAACCCCCCCCCTCACATGCACGCACTCATATGTGCCCATGCCCATACTGAACGCTCCCCTTCCCCTCCCTCTGCCACCAGGCCTGATCATTTCCCTGCAGCTGTTGCGGGGCGAGCTGGAGCAGATCCGGCGGGAGAACCAGGCCGTGTTCAGCCGGGCCCTGGCGCTCACGCGCAAACTGGGCTTCCCCGACGTCATCCTGCCAGGTACACCGCAGGGCAGCCCTGCCAAAAGCCATGCCCACTCCTGAACACTTGCTTGGTATTGCAAGTCACGTTGGTTGGTAAATACTCTGTAAACAGATGGTAAGGCAGAGAGAAGGCAGCACCACATTGTCATACTTGTTATACTACTTGTACATAGGTAGATAGATGGATAGATGGATAGATGGATGGATAGACACTTTATTAATCCACTTGGGGAAATTCTGGTATCCAGTAGCTCAGACTGTCAGCATAAAAGCATAAATTGTTAGACAAACAAAAGTCAATGAAGAAACAGGTACGACTATGAATAAAATAATGTATCAATGTGCGTGCACTAACTGCCAGCGAGTGTCAGTCACTGTGACTTGAGGTGTGCCCACGAGCTCGTAATCGACCAATCGTGGAACACCGCTGAATAATTGTAGACGACACAGTGTATCTGGAGGTGACCTCATGCTACGCCAGTTGTACACCCACTGTTCCACCTTAGCGGGTGAAACAGTGTTCTTCTGAAGAGATACCGTGGGCTTTAGACTGGGTGAGAGAGCGCAGACGGGTTAAGGATCAGGGCTGGGGATGAGCAAGCAGGCATGTAGCCAGGAGGGTAGGGGGTAGGATGGGTTTACAGAGGATGCTAAATGAAGAAGGAGTGGTTGGAGGATGGATCAGGGGGTCGTGGGGGTTGAGGTGGCAGAGGAACAGGATATGTTTCAGGTGACACAACAAAACAGGATTATTTCACAGTGGGTAGTTCAGGATGAGTGCTGTCTAAAAATATAGACTGTGTTCATTTGTTCTATTTTCCATTTGCATAAGATAGGGATTCAGGTCAGATGTTCTTCAAAGGTAACTAAGGAGGGAGCGAATTGAAGGAGAGTGCGGTGTGTTTATTTCAGTTTGTTTCATCAGCCACCATACCGGTAGTCTTGTTTGGCTCTCTGTTGAAACTGTATACCTTTTTCCTCTGCTCGCCTCTGCTCGCCTCTGCTCGCCTCTTCTCTCCTCTTCTGTCCTCTTCTCTCCTTTTCTCTCCTCACCTAACCTTCAGTCTGAAATACAGTACAGTACCTCCCAGTGCTCTATGTGACTCATCTGTCCCCAAGGAAATGACTTGGACATAAATAACTGTAATCCGATTTTATAAATATCTATAATATCTTTGACCACCGTTGCCACTGATATTTATTCCATTAGGCACTGACCTCACAAATGATTGGTTGTGAATGATTCTCTATTACAAGTCGGTAGAGCGATTTTTCATGGACAGCAACATTAACTTGCAGAATAGGCCCTTGCAGTTCATTTGTTGATAACAGTGTCTTTTCATGTGTTGACTGAGTACCACACAAAGACTGGGAACTTTAGCTAACTGTGTTTCTCTTACTAATCATGACACTGACACTGGTGAAGGACTGAGATGTTCTATACATGAGATGGCATGTTACTTTGCATTGTCAACTGCATTGCATTGACAACTAGTTGTCATTTGTTTGTTCCTTTCCTTTTGCCTGTGTTTAGGTGACACCCGTAATGACCTTTATCTCACACTGGAGAGAGGGGAGTTTGAGAGGGGGGGTAAGAGTGTCCAGAAGAACATTGAAGTCACCGTCTATATACTCTACGCTGATGGGGACACACTCAAAGTATGAAACTATGCGTACCCCATTTATGATCACCGCTTCATCATTCAACACGCAGTTTATTAATGGTTCAACTGTCCGTTCATCTATCTGTCAGTACGCTGTGCTGCAGGTGAAGGTAAAAGCCTTGCATGTCTCTGCCTCTGCCATAGGACTGCATCAGTCTGGGCAGTGGGGAGCCCAACACGACCGAGCACCGTTCCTTTGTTCTCTACCACAACAACAGCCCTCGTTGGAGCGAGATGGTCAAGCTACCGATCCCCATCGACCGCTTCAGAGGCTCTCACCTCCGCTTCGAGTTCAGACACTGCTCCAGTGAGCTGAGAATGCTGGCCGGTCATTAGCTTAGAAACTGTGTTGTGTTAGCCTGTGGCGGAAACTACTACTGTACATGATGCTACTGCCTTTTTGTTTTGTAGCTAAAGACAAAGGGGAGAAGAAGCTGTTTGGCTTTGCGTTCACACCTCTGATGAGAGAAGATGGGACCACACTCTCTGACGAGAGCCATGAGCTGTATGTGTACAAGGTGAGCTCTGAGTCACACTGGGCAGATGGGACATAGATACTTCTGCGTAACGGTGCAGAAATGACACATTAGAGTGTAACAGTAGTCGTGCTATATTTAGCATCTTACCCAAACCGGTGCTGAATCTTCTCCTTAGTGCGATGAGAATGCCACCTTCAGCAATCAAGGCCTGTATCTGAGCATGCCCTGCTGTAAGGAGGATTTCAACAGCTGTCCTAATCTACCTGCCAACCTGCCCTTCCAGAGGAGCCCCAAGGAAACCTTCTGGGTCTCTACGCTGCTCTGCTCCACCAAACTCACACAGAACGGTAATACATTAAGCTGAGAGCCCCTCCAGTTCACTCACATCTATTCTATGCTATTCTATGCTATCCTACTCTGTGCTATTCTGTTATTTTGTATTCAGTGGACCTGTTAGCTCTGCTGAACTGGAAGGCCCATCCAGACAGGGTGTTGGATATCCTCGGCCGACTACGTCAAATCAATGGAGAGGAGATTGTCAAGGTCACTATACATTAATTATACACAATATGTAGAACACATATTGTACTAATTATATATGTTCTCAATATAAAATATTTTAAAGAAGGATACAAATTTTTGAAGGTCTATCACCTGTTGTTATTATTTTTTGTGTCTTATACGATATTATGTAATCACAGTAATAATATTGTTATGCTATCTTTTGTGTTAAAAGGTCACTCAGCCTTTGCTAGCATAAAAAAGTTAGTAAAATGTTAATGAGGGTGCTGGCTTTTTTACCTTATTGTTTCATGGCGATTATGTCCTTCTAGTTCTTGCGAGACGTCCTGGACACACTATTTTGTCTCTTAGACGACAACACAGATAAATATGGGCCGCTGGTTTTCCAGTCACTGGTAAGAACAGAATCCTTGCTCAGTCATATCTGATGTGGATGTAAATAATATATGATAGGAGTGATGTGATTGTTGCTTCCCCTCGTTTAGGTGTTTATCATTAACCTGCTCAGGGACAGCCGGTTCTACCACTTCAGACCTGTCATGGACTCTTACATTCAAAACCACTTTGCTGGAGCTCTGGCTTATAAGTAAAGATATACTAATATGATTAATATAATCCCAATGATTCCTAATCCCTATCTTATTAAGATGATTTTTTAACATGTGTTTGCAGAGAGCTGGTCCGATGCCTGAAGTGGTACATGGACCGTTCGGCTGAGGTTGTAAGACAGGACCACATTCAGGAGGCCATGAGGGTAAGTTAAATATACAGCCTTCTCTTTCCTGTTCTCTGCAGCAGAGACAAGACTGGCCTGTCCCAATTCTTTCACATCAGAGCTGCCTGTAAAATACAGTAGCTTGACAAGCAGTAAGGCACGGGTAATATGAGCACAGGATGGTAATATTAAATAGATTTTACAAGAGATTATAATTGTAAAGATATCTATTATTTGTGATTTAGAATTTAGATTGTTATCAGAATAAAGGCGTAACTAATAGTAATACTTGTAACATTGTAAAAGAAATATATAATATAATACAATATATATTGGAGTATATATAATCCAAATATACTCTTTCATTTTCCTTTTTCCTTGACAGTGATACTGTTTTTTATTAAGTATGTACTGTAAAGAGGTCCAAGTGATACCGGTATATACAGTATAAAGAGATCTGGTTACGAGACTGGAAGATCAGTAATATCTCTTCTCTTTATTAAATTCCTCTGCAGTGGCCTACCTGCTTCCTGCCTTGTTCATGTTAGATATAGGCCTCTTCTAGTACTTGACCCCCCTTGCCTTGATGTGCTCTTATTTAAAACTGACCAAGCCAACCTTGATCTTGCATTGCTCCTACAGTGCACCCCCACCACTATAGCCCGATTTTACAATTGTATTTTCAAACATAAACAGTGAGCTTTGAGTTACTAGCATTTTACAGCGTAAACTACGGTTAGGTCTGGTGCCCTGATAGGTTATAGGCAAATTCCTCCTGTGCCATTCCCCACTATCT
The DNA here is from genome assembly GCA_027564795.1 of Aphredoderus sayanus. Classification (NCBI taxonomy): domain Eukaryota; kingdom Metazoa; phylum Chordata; class Actinopteri; order Percopsiformes; family Aphredoderidae; genus Aphredoderus; species Aphredoderus sayanus. Next base: position 2,811,648 of record JAODUG010000022.1, on the reverse strand, counting down.
CACTGATTCCATAATGGTTGCCTTCATTGCTGTCCAGACTGCCAGAGGCAGCATTCTGCACACTGCCATGATATCTATTTCCAGGCGATGCCACGCCACAGTAAATATTAGTGACGTGAACCAAATTTGATATCCTGATAACAGACCTCAACTAGATTGTACCTTTTCTGACGGTTCTTCTTTGTCTGACCTGCCAACCCTACAGGCTCTAGAGTACCTGTTCAAGTTCATCGTACAGTCTCGCATCCTGTATTCCCGGGCCACCTGTGGGATGGAGGAGGAACAGTTTCGGGCCAGCATCCAAGAGCTCTTCCAATCCATCCGCTTTGTCCTGAGCTTAGACAGCCGCAGCTCTGAGACTCTGGTTTTTACACAGGTCCAATAATTAATATGACAATATTCACTGACTATGGCCTTTTGATGTTTGTATCTGTTCTTGTCTCATGTTTTGTATTATTATTTATTCATGTAATATTATCAGATTTGTTTTTGTTAGATTGTCCTTTATAAATATGCATATTTCTTACACATTTCACATTTATTTCTTGGTTTATTGTTTTGTTTACGTTTGAGTCCTTTTTGTATATTCATTATTTAATTGATGGTCCAATCCCTGTTGCCCCATCCCTGGCTTGCTCCCGGACAGTTTAGGGGTGCGATCGCAAGGTTTGCTCCATGACCCGTCTCTATCTCAGTAAGTCATAGCATCCCTCCTTCCCCTCCTCCCGGTGGTGGTCTCCCACTGCTGTGGCGCCCGCGCATCAACAGACCTGTTGCAATAAGATGACTATGTTCTTCTTAGTCATCACTTTGTCTGCAGTACTCAAGATCTGAATGCAGTCATTTGAGTCTCTGAAGAGACAAAGCTCTGCCTGTAGACTTATTTAAGTGTATTCCCATTCAAAAGACATAAAATCTACTCCACTGCCTTGGCATTATGAAGCGGTTTATGAGTTTATGAATACATGGCTTTGGGTCAAAGAGTATAAATGTGTTTAGACTAGGTGAGACATAATAGATTTCCTCTAGAGCCCAACCGATACATCAGTCGACCAATACATCGGTTGACCGATATTATCAGCCGATATTGCCAGTTTATTGATACAGTTGTACAGTTGTACTAATTGGATATAATAAAACAAACAATAAAACAAGCATAGAAAAACATTTTGTTTGTTGTTACAGTTTAACATTCATAGAATGGACAAAGAAAATGTAATTTCAATACATTTTATAAATGTAAGACATCTACTTTGAGTATCTTCACAATCACAATACATGCAGAAAAAGTTTAATTTTGCTTTTCAGCTATCATAATAGAAAAATTGTTAGCTATTCGGTATCGCCAAATATTTCTCAGTCAAAAATTGGTATAGGTATCGGTTACAAAAATCCCATATTGGTCGGGCTCTAATTTCCTCCACTCTTTTTGGTTCATTCCACAGGCAGCGCTGTTGAACAGCTTCCCAGACATCTTTGATGAGCTGCTACAGATGTTCACCGTGCAAGAGGTGGCAGAGTATGTCAGAGGCACCCTGGGAAGCATGCCCAGCACCGTGGACATTGGCCAGTCCATGGATGTGGTCAAGCTGCAGTCCATCGCCCGCACAGTCGAGAGCCGGCTCTTCTTCTTCCCTGGTAACACACACACATACAAGCACACAATATTACGTGTTTGTTATGTTACTAAACTAATATAAACTAAACAACACTCTCAAGAGACTAAAACATCATACAATACTGTAAACAGTACAGTATGTACACTGTGTATGTACTAATACTACATAAGATTCACTCATGCTGTGCTCTGTCTTTCCCTTTCTCTCTCCACCAGAGTCTCGTAGTATTTTGCTGCCAGTCGTTCTGCATCACATCCATCTACATTTGCGCCAGCAGAGGGAGCTACTCATCTGTTCTGGCATCCTCGGCAGCATCTTTTCCATCATCAAGACCAGCTCCATGGTGCCAGATATTCTGCCATAATGCGTTTTTAAATTAACACACTGTTGAAATAAGTTGTAAACATGTTGTTAGCTCAGCAAGATGATAGTTATAATGCCATTTACTCTTTATGCCTTCTTTCTTTAAATAGAAACATACAAAATAGATTTAAGAAATCTAATGCTATATTCGTGATTCTTATTTGAGCTACTGTATATTAGCTTGTGATGCCACAGTTGTGATCTGTTCTTGAAAAATGCATACTGTTTCTAACATACTAACTGGACAATTAATGTATGTTTTCAATTATTTATCGGGCTTTTCTCTGCCCGCCTTGTTTTTCTCCCTCCTCCCGGCCCCTCCAGGAGTCTTCTGTTCAGGAGGAGGTGGAGATGATGGTGGAAAGCCTCCTGGATGTGCTGCTGCAGACGCTGCTGTCTATTATGAGCAAGTCTCAGTCGGTAGAAACATCCAGAGGGCAACGCTGTCCCCAGTGCACCGCTGAGATCACGGTTAGACTGCATGCTGGGAAATGGATAATCTAATCCTCTAACCTTTTCAGCTATGGCCCCCCAAAAGATAGTTGTAAAAGATTACCTATGAACTAAAGTATAGCATGCAAATATGTGCCCCACAAGGGAATGTCTATTTGCAAAAGCTGTTGTCAGCGAGTTACCATGTTGAGCTTGTTGTTTGCCTAATCCCGACAGGGGGAGTATGTTTCCTGCCTGCTATCTCTGCTCAGGCAGATGACAGAGATCCACTTCCTTCATCTACTCAACAACTTTCACAGCAAAGAGGAGCTCAAGGTATAAATCTGTCTCTCGGTCAAAGATTCCATTGAGTATTCTGATGGATTGTTGCTCATTACGCATGTAGTATAGGAGCTCCATTCTACTTCGCAGGACTACTATACCTTCTATTACCTCTATATCCGCTGCATCCACTCAATTCTCCCACGGGGTGTGATCTTATCTAATGCACTCTGAACAGAAAGTCTTTATACATAGTCAATCCAATTACTGCTACTAACAACTTCCCCTTTCTAAAAAGTCATTCCATACCTTTGCATAGCTTTATTTTTATATTTTACTTGGTTGATTTTGGAAGATAATTTGTCAGATTGTTTTTTTTTCATCTTGTCAAATTCAAGTAAAATATCTTAGGTCCTATTTTTCAGCTGGGACGAAGGGGTGCAAAGTGGCAACACAATTTCCGGTCCAGTGCCCGCATTGTGTAAATAGCAAATTCACTTGCCCCCATTTCAGCGTCGGTGGGTGTGTGGGTCTAAACATAAGGCGTGGTCTGGCGCATTGATGGCGCATTGCTATCTTGAGGCAGCAGAAAATTATTGTACGATTGACCAACAAAAACCTGGTCTAAAGTCAGGTTGGGAATTAGATAGTGCGTATACTCTGCTTGTTACACACACAGGCATGCTCAGGAGCGCACAAACCTGCAAAGGATTAAAAATGTAAAAGAGAAGAATGTGAAATTTTATTATGTGTGTAGCCTAAATTAACACATTTTAGAGATCTTGTTAGAATCTTGTTGTTGCCGTAGATGGCCTGCACTTGCGCTTTCACAAACCTGCAGGTATAGTAGCAATCTGCCATGGTGCAAGCGCACCTGGCTTTTTAAAGGGTAGAGACCTGAGAATCTGTATGTTTTATTGTATGTTACGCCTAAAACACACCCATGAATGTGGACATTCCCTAGTTTGCACCTTTGTGATTTAGACCGCATGCTTAGATTGTTAAAATAGGGCCCACAGTATTTGAAAATGTAATAAAAACCACAGTCCACACTATAATAGAGCATACTACCCTGTATACAGAACAAAATTCTACATCATTTAGTCTATATTTATATCATTCTTATATCACACATCAGGAGTTCCTGCTCAAGATCTTCTGTGTGTTTCGAAACCTGATGAAGCTGACGATCTTTCCCCGAGACTGGAGTGTCATGAGGCTCCTTACTAGTCAGTAAGTGCTTGTCTCTGAGACGGCAAGGGAACACAACCAGCCCTGAACAGTGCCTTCTGTTCTGAAGGGAAATGTTTGAGTTGCATTTTCTTTCCTCAGTCTTATTTTTGGCTTCCACCTTCCTTTGTACACTGAAGGCATAACATGTCGGTTGTTTTCTGCAGTATCATTGTGGTGACAACACAGTTTCTGTCACCGGCGTTGCACAAGAACTTCTCAGAGGCAGATTTTGACTTCAAGGTGTGTCTGAAGAGCAGTACAGTATATTGGAATTGTATAACTATACTGGAGATATAGTCTAGTCTGTTATTAAACTGCACCAAAAATAATCTTAATTTACTAGATGTTTTTATATTTTGTTTTGGGTGTTAGGTGTGGAACTCCTTCTTCAGCCTCACTGTGTTGTACATTAACCAGCCCAGTCTACAGCTGGAGTCACTGAGCCAGGGCAAGAGGAAGAAAGTCCTTGACAAGTAGGACAACATTTGTGTTATAGTCTTACTTTGCCACATTAGGTCACAGATTAAATTAATTTGTTCTCTACCTTCCTACTGTCTTGTTTTCTACTGTCCCCTTAGGCATGGCGATATGAGAGTGATGATGGCCTATGAGCTCTTCAGCATGTGGCAGAAGCTTGGTGAGACTGTCATAACATCCATCCACCCACACATACACACACACACACACACACACACACACACACACACACACACCACCAAGTTCTCAGACCCTGAGCAATGGCTTTTGCCATCTGCAAACATTGCTTGATATTGATTTTTGCTGGAAAGCACTGCCAGACTAAAATAGACCAGCATTAGTGGCACCACATAAGCCAGCCTACATCACAATAGGTAATTTATAACTAAATAATAAACTGTTTATTTAGAAATAACATTTTCTGTATGTTTTCATATACTATTTTAAGGTTTAAAGCTTGTTTTTGGTGAGGGGCTTCATGACGTTCATTATTTTGCACCATAACCGTAATGACATACTCCTTTATGGAATTGATGATGGCCATTTCTGTGGTTGTGATGCAGGGGACAACAAGCCTCACTTCATCCCAGGGATGATGGGCCCCTTTCTGGGAGTCACTCTGGTGCCTCAGATGGAGGTCAGAAACATTATGATCCCAATATTCCATGACATGATGGACTGGGAGCAGAGGAAAAATGGAAACTTCAAACAGGTCAGCAACATCACCATGTTTACCAAACTAGTGTAGACTGGCCTGTGCCAGACAGACTGGGGCTGTGGGAAGCAACTGAACCTTTAAGATGTGGAATTGTAGGTGAAAAGTAAAATCCAGGTATTTACTGTAGTCAAAGATAGATGACTCTTGACAGAAAAAGAGGGAAAGGAGTGAAACACACCAAGGAGAAGGGCAGAAAACAATCCATCCTCAACCACAATCATTCTTCAAGTGTCCACAGTCCAACCATCAAGAAAACTACAATATTCAAAAACACTTCTAGGCTCCCAGGGAGTGTTTCGCCATCACTTTCGTCTCCAGGCGCCTCATGTATCAAAGTATGTGCTAAACCATGAGCAACCCAGTTTTTAAGCAAAAGTTGGTATTCATCAATGTTGAACTTGACGGGAAAGTGTGCATATCTCTGCAAAAATGTCAAACCATGTGTATACACAGCCTAGCGTTTGAAATAGAGAAATGTAGAGACATTTTTGGGGGAAACTGGCAGATGTTCCTCAACAGACAAGGGCAGATGGAAATAAATAGATGAACATAGTAGGCTTTATAATATATACACACACCGACACACACAATTACCCTGTGCACTTTATCCTATATGGTATAGGATACAAATGCAAGAAACATCCAGCCCTAGCCAAAATGAAAACAGGTTCCCAAAGCAAATAAGTAATTTAATACGATTCAATAATGTAGTTAATGTAGTTAAAATCTAACAGGCTATATGACTATGACAATATGATACAAAACTGGCTTTTATTGATTAAAACAGTTAAACAAATGAAAATAAAAAGTATATAGAATGAGTAGTCTAAGCCAGTTCAACAAGAACCCCAGAAAAACAGCAGCAGCCATTACTTCCCACAGCTGTATATTTCTGTCTGTTTGAAAAACGGCAAGCAGCCTGTACGCTTTTTCTACCTTTGAAATTATAATTTCTATTTCACATGATGAGACCTTTATTTTCTTTCTTTATTTTTTTTATTTTTTGTTGTTCTGGTCGGTCTGCATGTTTGCTCATGCAACATCCATTACATCTGCATACTTAATCAGATTAATTAGGCTACCTTATACTGTATACTGTAAGTAATTGTAGGTGGTTATTGGGCGGAGACTGTAAGCTCGCTCACGTACGCAGAAGTGTAGTATGGCTGTGATTTATCAACGGAAGCATGCGTCTCTGTTGCATACCCTGTTTGATAAATCCCACTCATCTTGTGCGCACGCAAATCGTACATTTTCCACGTACACCACAGACAGGCAGCTAATTAGAAATCAGGTCCACCTGTGTTTTCCCAACACAGGTGGACCTGAACACAGCTTAAGCAGGGCATGTACTGTATATTGAACAAAAATATAAACGCTTCACCTTTGCCAAGATAATCCATCCACCTGACAAGTGTGCCGTCAGGATGCTGATTAAACAGCATGATTATTGCACAGGTGTGCCTGGGACTGGTCACAATATAGACCACTCTACAATGTGCAGTTTTATCACACCACACAATGCCACAGATGTCAAGTTTTGAGGGAGCATGCAACTGACATGCTGACTGCAGGAATATCCACCAAAATTAAATTTTATATCATAAAATGGTCTTCAATGTAATTTTAATTTGGTTGTTTATTTGTTGAGTGCAATTCACAATAAATATATGGTGTTTAACTGTATAACCCTAACCCTAACCCTGAGTAGAAGGCAAAATACTTAACATAAATACAGTAACTAACCAACATAACATTATAAAACATCTAAAAACTTTAAATCATTATATCAGAATGTTGTTTGCTTACGATAGCGTATAACCTATTCTGGTGTATAACCTATTCTGCTGTTGACAAATGTATGTACTTTGGATAAAGGCATCTGCTAAATGCTGAGAATGTAAATGTGTTTGTGTAGGTGGAAGCAGAGCTGATGGACAAGCTGGACAGTATGGTGTCTGATGGGAAAGGCGATGACAATCACAGGGAGCTGTTCAGCCTGCTGTAAGGACCAAACCATGTCCTTATGGCTCTTATTGCTTTTATCCAGCTCTCTTCATTTTTCTTCATGAGCTAAATGAAGTTTAACCCTTTCTATGTCATTTTGTTTTCTCAGGACCCAGCTATTTGGCCCATATCCAAGGTGAGCTATGTGCTGCCAAAGCCAAGGTTGGGGGTTGTTGCCTATCTATTGATCTATTTCTTGTAACGGCAATATACCTGTAAGACAATATTTTCTCTATTACTTTTGTTTGTTTGTAGCCTTCTCGAAAAGATAGAACAGGAGACCTGGAGAGAGACAGGTATATCATTTGTCACATCGGTAACAAGGCTTATGGAGAGACTGCTAGATTACAGGTACAGGTTTCATTATTTATTCAAACCATTTTAGCTTATGTCACTTAAGTGGAGCTCAATAAGAAGAAAAAAACATTGTTTTTCTTCATTCAGGGACTGCGTGAAAGGGGATGAGACGGACAACAAGAAAATTGGTGCCTCAGCTAATCTTATGGTGAGATTTTCTCTTGTAGGTAGTGCGTTAGTCATCTGTACATTAACATACAATATTAAGTGCATGTACTGTAGTTGCATTTGAGATTTTAAACTGTAGTACTTGGAAAATGTGTCTTCTGATACCATATACTGTACTGCTTTCCTGGGCAAGTCACTTAAAAAAGAGACGTACTTTTTAAGTCTGAGGCTAAAAGGCTTAAAACCAATGTATACACCAGAACTTCTACAAGTCTGAGATCAACAAGGAGGACATGTACATCCGTTACATCCACAAGCTGTGTGACCTGCACCTTCAAGCAGAAGACTTCACAGGTAACTTAATTACCTACAAGACTGTAGGTTAAGTCAGAGATAGGTGCTGTATTGACAGTTTGAAGGGAATTGAAAGTAACACATAGACCTGCGAGCTTGTGTCGCTACTGCTCACAGCTGGCATCGCATCTGAGTCTACATTTTAAAAGGGAATAGGATCACAGAATGGAATTTATCTTTAGTCATGGTTTACACAATGATTATGTTATTTTCAGTGAGCTTTTGACATACAATCCAGATATGTTGAGGTCTTCATTTGCAAGTTATACTGAATGATATTTGCTAACTGCTGAATGTTAAGTCAGCTGCCTAACTCTTTTCGTTATCAATTAAAAAGAATGCCGAACTTCAGGCCAAATCTAATACTGACATGTGTAGCTGTACTCCTACTGAAGTAAATTGGTATGAAAACATCACAGGGGATTTACATCGCTTTACATTTGCCCTGAGTGATTTGAGTGACATGTTTTTTAGAACACAATTGATAGCTTACATATAGCAAAATGCTACTTAGCAATCCCATAATTGACAAACACCAATGTTATCCAGTGGGAAGATAACATCTAAATTGGCAACACGAGTTAATCACACACCGTGGTAGGGGTGAATATTGAAAACACCCTTCATTTTTCTCATTTATATATATATAGTATATATAGTATATATAGTGTTATGATAACAGAATAATTACATTATTTGTCCTGGTAGAGGAACCATAATCCACACCTCACACGTGGCATTATACCAGAAGATATGACAACAAGCAGTGATCAATACAACAATAGACTAATGCTGATTTATTTGAACCTTTAACCCCTCGTGTGCATTGCCAGAGGCTGCCTTCACCCTTCTGCTCTACTGGGAACTGCTCCAATGGGAGGACAGGCCCCTGAGGGACTTCCTCCACTACCCTACCCAGAGCGAGTGGCAGCGCAAGGAGAACCTCAGCCGGAAGATCCTCCACTACTTCAACAAGGGCAAGGCAAGTGAAGTTTAGGTATAACGTTGTACAAACATAATTGATTTGTTTGTGAGTCGTAACTAAATGCTTGGGGTTTTGTTAAAAAGCAATGAACATCATATATTGTTATAGGTAATCGTTCAAGGGGATTTAAGTCTCCAGTTGTCTCCAATAGTTTTAGTGGGATTGTGCATTCACAGCTTCATAATGGTAGGATTGATGGTGGGACTATTTAGGTCGATACATCAGTGCAAGGTCCCTCCATACCTCGCGGGTTAGTGTGACCTGTATTGATTTTCCTCTATAAACTTTGATTCCCTACCCTGTATCATTTTTCAGTGTTGGGAATATGGAATTTCACTCTGCCGGGAGCTGGCTTACCAATATGAGACCTTATATGATTACCAGAGCCTCAGCTGGATACGGGTGAGAACAAGACAACCTGAAAATCCTCCCTGCTTGTTTCTGTCTGGTGTTTATTATCAGCCAGCAGATGGGTTGGTACTGTATGGGATAATCTTGCTGTGTGAAGTATCTACTAATAAACAGTGAAATAAAGAGCAATACATGCATTTTTAGCATTAATGCAAGTAACGACTTATTCCATATCCTGTGATTATTATTTGTTTATTACTTTGTGTGTATAGAAAATGGAGGCGGCCTACTATGACAACATCATTGAACAGCAAAGGATTGAGCCAGAGTTCTTTCGCATGGGCTTCTACGGCAGGAAGTTTCCCTTCTTCCTCAGGGTAAATCTCTCTTGACACACTTGTGTTTCTGCTGATGCTGCTAGCTATGCAGAACCTGCATACGCAAGCTTTCTACTAAGACAGCTAGCGTAGGTGTAAAACTGGGATTTAACGTTAGGCTAAATATAAAGAGGCTCATTTCCTGAAGAAAGGGATGTAACTCTAGCCAACATGTCTTGTGGCCACATGGAAAAACCAAATTCCAGTTATAATATTCTGCATATATCAGCTCTACAGAACAAGCTCTAGCCTGTGTCTCAGTGGTAACAATCCCTTTTCAACTAATGTAAGGTATACCAGTAATGCAAGTAGAGGTCTACAGGTATAGCATGTCCTCTCTTGAGCTTATATAATGACTATGTTATTTATGTCTCTGTTAGAACAAGGAGTTTGTTTGCCGAGGTTATGACTACGAACGGCTGGAGGACTTCCAGCAAAGGATGCTGGGGGAGTTTCCACAAGCCATTGCCATGCAGCATCCTAACCAACCAGACGACACTATCCTCCAAAGTGACGCTCAGTGTATCCTAATCAAAGAGTTTTATCATTTGATTTAAGTCTAGTTTTATTATTTGTTATGTAGCTATGCGCTATTTAAGCCATTCACTTAAATATTCACCGTTATGCAAGGTACATTGTCCCATCGATGTGGGACAATGTACGTAAGCGCCATACGCCTATTTGCCCGTCTATCTCTTGACCCCTGCCCTCAGACATACAGATCTACGCTGTGACTCCGGTGTCGGACATCTCTGACGTGCCTCAGCTAGAGCGCGTGCCAGAAAGGATCAAGAGTTTCTATCGCATAAACAATGTCAGCCAATTCCACTATGACAGGCCGTTCCACAAAGGGCCAAAGGACAGGGAGAACGAGTTCAGGGTGACTACCTTTCAGTGCCTCTCGCTGTTTTGTTTGTGGCTGTTGGTGTCATTTTTTGGAGTCTAGTCGCGACTTAAAATCCCTGTGTGTATAACAGAGCCTGTGGATAGAGCGGACCACCCTGATCTTGTCCCGCCCACTTCCTGGGATTGCCCGTTGGGCCGAGGTGGAGAGGAGAGAAGTGGTGAGGAGCTTATATTTTCAGAGTGGAGACTGATCTTTCACTACCTTCTCACTACACACCAAGGCCCTTATTTTTGAAATCATGCTGAGAGTATGACTAGGAGTAAAAAAATAATATGTCCTACCGTACTGTAGGAATACTGTAAAGTTATAAGTATATACATTAATATGCTATTAATTCACAAATCCTGTTAGTGGCACTTCTAAACTATCAAGTGGGTCCTGAAAGAATTCCTGAATTTCCTATCAAAACTCTCAACTTGGACGAAGGTATTAAATAGGACTTTGTCTGCCACTACATGCCGCACAAAGAACCATCATCTCAGACCAAAACAAATGCTTTGTGTGCCACATGCACACGCAACTAGCTATGAATACAGTACAAGTATCATTACATAGAAAATAGTATTTTGCTGCTATATTAATGTTTAATCCATTAATATACAGTATGTATATATATATATATATATATATATATATATATATATACACTGTATATGCTTCACAGTTTCATATGTCACCTGTGTGATGAGCTGAAAAGGTGAATGTGAGTGCTGTGTTTCCAGGTGGAGGTCAGCCCAATAGAGAACGCTGTGTACGTGGTGGAGAATAAGACCCAGGAGCTGCGGACCCTGATCAGCCAGTACCAACACAGACAGCACCATGGCAACATCAACCCCCTCAGCATGTGCCTCAACGGCGTCATAGATGCTGCAGTCAATGGAGGCATCGCCAGATACCAGGAGGTGCTATTCTGGGATTGGCGGCGGGGGGGGGATTTGTGGGGGAGAAATGCACGTGTCTGTTGAAATGTGATATATCATAGAATTGGTGTGAAATGGTGTCAGGAAGACCTCCAGATTTGAATGAATCCGTTTGTGTGACAGGCCTTCTTTGATAAGGACTACATCAACAGTCACCCAGAGGATACAGAGAGGGTGACTCAACTAAAGGACCTCATGCAGGAACAGGTCAGCTGCAGCCAACACAGTTCTGAATTACATCTTATTATATCCGATTATATAACAGTATATGGCATACTAATATTATGACATGCTATTATTATGTAAATTAGGTACACATTCTGGGAGTGGGGCTGGCAGTTCACGAGAAGCTGGTGCACCCAGAAATGCGCCCCTTGCACAAAAAGCTCATTGATCAGTTCCACGTGATGAGGGCCGGTTTACATCATGTGAGTGGCCACTTAGGTGTCCAACCTACACACAACAATACACCTGTCATCTCCGTGTGTGTGTGTGTGTTGGGTGTACAGTATGGTGAGTGTGTCTAATGGTGAACTGAGTGCACAGTGTAAATATTCAGAGCAGTACATGGTTGGCTCCCAGCAGGGTCTGCCTGGTGTGGACAGGTTCGGCCCTGCAGGCTGCGCTGGGGTCAACTCTCCCAGAGGGATCCTGGCCTCCCACAGCCACATGAGCCCTGAAAGTGTCCGCCTCATACACAGACACAGGTGAGTCTGACCGCTCACTATGACATACAGCATATAGACACAGCAGAACAGCCCACAGACCCGTGGTCAACACAAAGGCATCTGCTGTATTTATTTGAAATGACCTTCCACTGACCTACACTTATTTCCTAACCCCTACTGTTTACTGGGGTTTCCGCATCCAGAAGCTTGACATACTGTAAATAGCAGAGATTTTAAAGGTCACAGTTTCAATTTCAAAGGAATAGCTTTCAAGAGCTATCGTGTAAGTTACTATTGAAGTACCCCGTCTCAATAAATTTCAGTCATAAATATACACATAACAAAATGTCCTTGCTTTTAAACCAGGAATTGAACAAATAAATAAACACACACACACACACACACACACACACACACACACACATACGTACGCATAAAAATAAATGACCAGTATGCTCCATTAAACATAGTTTTCCTTTATGTGTTACTGTGAGCACAACAACTCTCTGTCTTTCTGGCAGCCCTCTGAGCCTACAAGGTTCCATCAGACATTCGTCCTCCTCCCTGTCCTCCCACACATCCAGTGAAGCAGGAAACCTTGTAATACTTACTGATGGCCTGATGGGGGAGCACCCTGAAGAATCAGTACACATGCAGGTGTGTTTGTACACAATAGTAGTAGTCAGACTATGAGGCTAGTTGAAATAACATAAACAATTTATCTTTTTTTTAAATACTTACCTCAGTGTAATGTTATTCGTGCATGTATAAGTCATGATAAAAACAAATGCTATAGTATAGTACATTTCAACTTCATTTATTTTGTTTTGAAAATTATTAACACCTTGTTGTATATTTCCTCTTGTAGCCAAGTCCCTCGTCCTCCAGCCTGAGCTCAATTCGCTCCAACTCCTCTCAGATTATCAATTCTGCGCCCTCTAGTGCAAGAGGTAGGTATTGACACAAGTTTGAAATTAACAGTTGTTTTATCTAGATATGTTTTTAAAGGCACAAAAGCCAAGCTGCAATTATAAAACAAATTCAAAATTCCTTCCATAACATTGGTCTTTGTATGATCGGGTTGGTCTGGTTGTCCACATGCATGCTTCAGTCTTATTTAGGGATCGACATCTACTTATTATGAAATTGTTAAACAAAGATATGGCTTATTGTTACAAAGATATTAAAATTAAAAATGTAAATGTTTCAAAATGGCCCTTTCAAGTGTTGACTGCTGTAATTTTCTGCAGTCGTGATTGTTACAGTAGCACACACTGGCTTACTGTAACATTAAGCATTACTGTGTACTGGCTTTGCCAGACTGATTCACCAATGTGTATTACTGTATTGCAGTCTGGAATCACTGAGTTAATTTTTGATTTCCAACAAGCAATGGCCAAATACCTCTGGATGCAATACAGTTCAGTAACAATTGGATGCATGTAAACTCTAACTTTATATGGGTATATGTACATACTGGTATACTGTATGTATTTTGGTATATTTACTGGAGTCGGTGAGCAAGGGCATAGTTAGTGTGTGTAGTGTGTACGTGTGAGTGTACTGAGTGTAGTGTGTTGTTTTTCAGTATGTGTTTAGGCCCCCCTTTAAAATGAGATGGTTTATCTGAAGGGCTTTATCTGTCCAATAAATACACTTACGAGATGCATCTTCCAGAGCAAATTAAACATGAGCTCTCAGATTTGTCTGGCTCCCAGGCTAGCATTACTGTAGTACAATAACTGTAGAAATGTATACAAAACTGACCCCCTCTTTTGTGGGGCCCAAACTCACCCCTATAATGCTTTTATGGGTTTCTGGGTCACAAACTCTATATCCATGTTGAAGCGCAAATGTTCAGTTAACTCCTTTTGTAGGGTTATCACTTGTGGCTTGCACTGTGTGAAATATATTACTGTAGCTTTAATGGGTATCATTACCGTGCGTATGGTAATCATTTATGACAATGTAGATACTTTGCAAACATAGATTTTCATACAAATCAGGTTACTGTAAAATACATAGGTGTACTGGACTAGTGAAATCTTACCACATACTTTTCTAGTTTTCATTGTAAATTGTATTTTTTTTCTTATGTCTGAAACCTTGATTGTTGTTTTGCTTGGCCAGGACACACTTGTAAAATAGATGTTATAATCTCAATGAGACTTCTTTCCTGGTTAAATCAAGGTTATAATGAAACAGGGTTTAGACGGCATATCTTGAGAGAGCTGCGGGAATGTGTTAGCCACTCGAGGCACTTCAGCAGAGTGCTTGTTGTAGCTCGTGTGCCCTGAACGATGAGTCATAGAGGACTGCAAGTAAGCTTTATACTGTACGTCAAGGTCGCCGAGTTAGTGGCAAGCAAGTAGAATATCTGATGTTTCCATATCACCCTCCCTATCTGCACAGGCTCCCCCTCACTGCCGGATAAGGCCAAACACAACAGGGAGGTCATGATACTGTTGCCGCCGCACCGCGACAGAGCCAACAACGCCATGTACTACACTATGGCTGAGAACGGACAGGTAGTGACCTGCGACACAGGGGGCCGCGGTGTGATACACTTGTGTGTGAGCCTGACCACTCTGTCTGTTTACAGAACCACATGCAGCGTGCCTTACTGCAGCAAGTTAGCCCTTGTAAGCCGTGCGCTGACCCACACATGAACCTGCCAGAGAAAGGTGAGGCCACATGCTGTGTGCCCAGTGTGTGCACGTGTGTGTGCGTGTGTGTGTGTGTGCGTTAATTGTGTCTTATGGCCCCTGCAGTGTTTCCTAATGCCACAAGCAGCTGGAGTCTGGATGGGGAGAGCAGGGAGACAGTGCCCTACATCCCTGGTTCTACCGGGGGGGCGGCCATGCCCCCTGTCCCACCAAGGTCCTTCCCACCAGGTGCCGGCATGTGTTTAAGTGGAATATGATCATCTTTGGTTTTATTCAAACATGAATCAGTTACAATATGTTTATTATTCTGACACTTATTTGGTCATTTATTTATGTTTCCATGTGATGTGCTTTACAGTGTCATTATGTATTGTGTTCCACCTCCCCATATGCTGTCTAAGATAATGGCCCTGTGTTCCCCTCTGTCTTCCACAGGACACTTCCTGATGCACTTCGATGCCTTTCACCACCAGAACAATGAGCCCCCGCCCGCCCTGCCTGTGCGCTCCCTCAGAAAGGTACAGCCAAAGTCCTCAACCTCAAACTGTGTGTATTTATTTCTTTATTAATTGTTGTATTTGTATGTATTTGTGTTGTTTTATGTGCCTTTTAACCCTCCTGTTGTCCTCTGGTTTCAAAC
>JAODUG010000022.1:2782163-2796084 GCA_027564795.1 Aphredoderus sayanus | reverse complement strand
ATCATATGTGTGTGTAAGCTGTAGAATTAGGTTTAGCGCCCTCTATCTGCCACAAAGAGCTAGTGTGTTGGGTCAGTCTGACCCGGAGGACAACAGGAGGGTTAGTAGTGTCTCTGGTACAGTCGCTACGCCACGCCCACCATGGCGGTCCTCTGCATGCACACTCAGCGCCTCCATTTTCCTGTGTGTCCCCCAGTCGCCCCTCCACCCCATCCCCGGCTCCCCCACCAGCCCCCAGTCTGCGCTTGGCGGCAGCAACTCCACGCTGTCGGGCAGCGCCAGCAGCGGCGTGTCTTCCCTGAGCGAGAGCAACTTCGGCGGGCCGTACCCGGACACGGGCCCCATCCGCAACGACGCCCTGGAGCCCCTGCCCAGCCACCTGTGGTCCCCGCCGGATGAGTACCTGGCCTCGCCCTACCTGCACATCCACTACAGCGGGCCCGAGCTGGACTCCGTGGACCAGGTGCGGCCCTTCCACTACCGCAGCCCCGCCTCGCACCCCCACGCCCACCCGCACCCGGGGCTTGACGGCCCGCACTCCCACGGGGGCCCTGCCGCGGCCCCGCCCGCCCACGCCCACCAACACCCCCACCCCCACCACCACCACCACCACCACCACCTGGCCTCCGCCCACGGCCCCCACCACGTGCCGTACCGCCGGCCCCAGGCCCCCGCCGTGCCGCCCAAGCCCTACCTGAGGGAGGGCTGCATCCCCGAGGAGGAGCTGCCCCCGCAGCCCATCCCCCTGCCCCGGAGGATCTTCCACTCCCCCCACGGCCACCGGGAGGAGCAGGGGAAGCACGCCTGGGAGCAGTGCATCAGCGAGGAGCACGAGGAGACACAGTGATCGGGATTGTGGGTGGGGGGGGGGTGTCTGGAGGCCACCGTAGGAGGCGTGGCCTTCTCCCTCTCGTCTCCTCCCCTTCCTTTGCACTGGACCCGACAGGAGCGCACGTCTCAGCGCGTCACAGTGCAGAGGAAGGGGGGGGGACCTCAGTGTTGTGCCGTATGCGGCCACGCCTCAGTGTTGTGCCGTATGCGGCCACGCCTCAGTGTTGTGCCGTGTGCGGCCACGCCTCAGTGTTGTGCCGTGTGCGGCCACGCCTCAGTGTTGTGCCGTATGCGGCCACGCCTCAGTGTTGTGTACAGGGAAGAGAGTATCCGTGCAACACGTAAGACTGCGGCTTGGTCCGGCGGTCGCTGTTAGCGACCGAGCACAGTTGTGCACCTATGTCTGTGAGCATGTGTTTTTATTCTGAGAAATAATATATCGCAGCCGTTTTGTGAGATCCGACGCCCATAGCCGACATGATCACAGACACACATAAGCTCCTTACTCTTACTTACGTTTTGCTTTGTCTCTTCACTACACTCGCAGTATGTTAAGAAAACTTGTGTTCACAGTGAAGTGATTTCTATGCTTTAAAGGTTCCATATATATAAATACTTCTATAAATTATTTTGATAAATTTGCTACATTATAGTGTTTTCAAAGGCTACTACGTCCATCCCGTTTTCTCGAAACACTGTTAAGTGCTCCTTAATAGTGAATCATATCAAGTGGCACAGTCTTGAGCATGTGTCACTGCTCTAGACTGCTCCTGGACCTCTTCTCTTGGCTCCGGATCTCAAGGGAGACAAACTTCAGTTATGGTATGATTCCCCATACATGCTGTGACGTATGGAATCCTACATGAATGTATTCAGAATAGATGTTCAATTTGTACTTCATAAATTGCAATTCTTCTTGTTTTTATTCTTAGATTTTTTTTCAATTTAGTTCTCTGTTCTGGTCACTGTTTTTTTGTTCTGCGTACTGTGTGACCAGTATATCTATCGATGGGGATGGGAGCATTCTGTGATGTGATGGGATTGTGAATTCGTAAACAAGGACTGAGAGACTATTAAATAGTCAGGTTGGAAATATGGCACATAGAGTATGTTGTTGTGAATCAGGACTTCAGGAAACTAGTGCTTTTCCTCCACAACACCTCAATCAAACGCTTAGAAGGTAACACCTGTACCACCCTTTTCTCTATTTTTTTCTCTCTCTCTGTCTCTCCATCTCATATGCTGAATATGTCAGACCATGTTAAGCAATGAGGACTGAATGTGCACAGCTGCATTGGCATTGCTGGTCTGTTGAGCTAGTCTATTTAACTTTCCACCAGGTGTCAAATCCATACTCACTCAGAGGGTGTGGGAAGCACCTACCTGCCTTAAGTGCACTCAAATGCAGTTTGACCTCCCACCCGGACACCTCAGCTCATGGAGAAGCTTGTGGAATGATGACAGTGGCTCTTCTTTTCATTCTGTTCTCTATACGAAGGCATGAGATATCTACCTTGTGGTGTGTTTTTTATTTAAGTTTTTTTTACAGAGGTTGCATCTTTGGTTTTTTAACGGTTTGCTCTATTTCTGGTTCTACCCTCAACTCTACTTCAGCCATCATCTGCTATGTTTAGAAGAAAAGTGTGTTGAACAAGAGGTTTTTCTTTCCGGTGACTGAAAGTGCTATACTGTTTATTGAGGTGCATCACTGCGCAGTGGGTTGGTTAGCTACAGTACTACTACTCTTAACAAGCACTTGTTGTCCAAATTTATTGTATTTTTTTCCCCCAGGTGGGTACTTTGTGTTATTGTACATCAGGTTCTCAGCTGACTAGACAACATCTATTTTTGTATGTGGAATCATCTGTAGTACGAACACATTTCCAAATCGTAGAAAGACCGAAGGCACAGGGTACTGCATGGGCTACTGTACTTTGTATGGAGATTTGAAAAACCCAAACGGTGGAGAGCTACATGGATATGTTTTGTGATGGCTTTGAAGATAACCTGTGAGTGGATTGACACTCGCATAAATATAGGTACAATAGAATTTTTCAATGTAAATTCTTGTATTGTACATAACAGCAGTATTGTGAAATATTTTTGAGATTTATTGCAGACCACCTAAAAAACTTTATTGTTGTTTTGTGTACATACATGTACTC
This sequence comes from Aphredoderus sayanus, assembly GCA_027564795.1. Classification (NCBI taxonomy): domain Eukaryota; kingdom Metazoa; phylum Chordata; class Actinopteri; order Percopsiformes; family Aphredoderidae; genus Aphredoderus; species Aphredoderus sayanus. The sequence goes on along the minus strand of JAODUG010000022.1, from coordinate 2,793,088 downwards.
CAGATGTAATTGATGAATTTCGGTGTAACTGATAAATATCTATAATCAATGTTTGAGAAAGGAGTAATCCATTAGACTGTGGCTGTCTGCACCGTTCTTGACTTCAAGTCTTCTCATATAAATACTTTATACACTTTTCAGTGTGCTTTCATGTACATATGGTGTTAGCATGATCAAACAGTGTTTGGTTGTAAAAGTGGTTTTCCTACTCCCATAACTGCTGTGGTATGGATTTCATTAACAATGCCAAACATTAAAGACAATCTTTTACCAGCTCTATCTTTCTCTTCTTTCCTTTGCTATAATTGTAGCTGTAGCTATAGCTGTAACTGATATACTGAGTTGACAGTAGGGGGCGCTATCTGTTTTTGGAAAGAAGTGCTAGCCGTTGTTCTCTGTTCATTGTAGGGTAAGAATGAATGAAGGCAGGCATTGTTGTTGCACCCCTGTATTGTATGTACATCTGTGTGTGTGTGTGTGTGAGTAAGTGTGAGCGCGAGTGCGTGTGTGTGTGTATGACAGGTTATGCGTCCTCCAGAGGCATACTGTAGCGCCGGGTAAAGAATGTGGCATGCACTTCAGATGTAGTGACAACTCGGGTCTTGCTCTCAACTTGTGTCGATTTTTATTCTGCCATAAGACCCACAATTTGACATTCAGAGGCAACGTTTGAGCTGTGCACCCCTCCAATATGGTGTGTGTGCTTGTTTATTTTTTTATTCATGCATCACAATAAAATATGAAGCATATGCAACGACAATATGCAGTAGCAATACAAATAGACAGAGGTGGTATTGGACAACCTGTACAGTATTTACATATTTAATTTGTCCATGTGTTCCATCAGGTACAGTAGCTTTCAAACTACAGGCCTATTAGCTGCACAAGTGGTAATGTGTTAGTGGTGATATGTGACCTGAAGGTGGCACAAGTGATTAACGGAGGCCATCTGTCTTATGTACAGTAGGCTGCTATAACTCCTCAGTCATACAGGCATGGAGTACTTCCACTGCATACAGCCTACTAATTAGAATGTATAAAATATGGACATTTGTGATATCACAACTACAGTATGTGAGACAAGTGTTTTGCGTGATGCCTTATTTTCCATTCATTGATGTCATTTATATGATGATTATTTGGATGGCTATTATTTTTAACATAAGCTCTAGATACAGTAGATTTGTTGATGTCAGAGGTTTACAACAAACTGAACATGATGTTGCATGACCACCCTGAGTCATTGCTTTGAAAGATTGATAAACATATAGGAGAGATACTTATTTTAGTGTACAGGCAGTGGTGCTGTATGGATTATGTTTTCCTCTAGAAAGCGATGTGAAGACTGAGCTCTCGTTGCCTAGCGTGTCCAAATGTCCATGGTGCAGTCAAGAAGACTTAAGATGAAAGGTTCCTCTCTCCGGAGGATGACAATGCTTTTCTGCACATTGATGCAGATATTGCATTTTCTTCAGCAGCATAACTGTAGGGTCTTGTTCCCCCCGCCAGCTGTCAATCATGTGCCCTTTTCTTCCTTTCTAAATCCTTGAACCCTGTGTCATGGCACATCCCATAAGTCCACTTCAGTGTCTTATGGGAATAATGATTAGGGACCTATATGAGTGTATCTGTGTGAACACATACTGTAGAGAGGCATGGACCTATAGCGTGTTTGTATTGCCTCACATTGCAGTTATTGCTTGGGGACAAGAGCGCAACATTGTGAAAGGCATTCCTGATAAAACCTGGCACTTCACTTGTAATGATGTGGCACCATCCGGCTTGTGGCGGATAAATAAAAATAGGCTAGCTCTGGATGCATGTCACTTGTACTGCAGTACTGTTTTTTTCTGCAATTTTTGCATTGTGTCTCTGTGTGTTATTACAAGAATGTGACACTAATTTGGATTCAGATGTAGTGTTTGTTGCCTGGCTGCGACAGGCCTATTCTGAAATAATACTTGAAATGTAGTAAGAACAAAATGGGTACCTTGTACAAATATAAAGTCAGGAAACAAAGACTTTTAATAAATGAAACAATACTAATAAATAATGATAAAACAAATTGCACATTTTAAATGAAATCCAAAAAGAAACAAAAATATAACACTGATAAAAGTACAGTACAGTACCATTGCACAAATAATTATTTAAAAAAATCCCCCTTCCCAAACATTTACAAATTTTCTTAAAAACTTCACAAAGCAAACATAGACATTGTATAAAAGCATCATACAGAAGAGCGTCTCTCATTGTAGAATAATTTACAAATTTTACTTAAGGATAAATACTTTGGGCTTATCTCTAACTTGAGACACGCATGTGAAATCATTGCATGATTTAAAATATACCATGCATTTCTCAAGCAAGGTTCCAGCCACTTTATTAGTGATAATTAACAGTGAAGAGTTGAGGGTGAAAGCGGTCCATCAATTATGGGAAACTCACAAATTATCTATACGTGTGAATAACTTATAATAGCTATTGTCCAAATCTCTGTTGGTCTCGTCTCTCTCTTGGTGCATGGTACGGTGAGTCAAGAGAATCTCTGGCAGCAGATATGGCTACATCAGGCAATAGTGGAAGAACACTGAGGAGCTGCCACTCTCTGGACAGGCGTCAGGTACGTCGGTACGTCAGTACGGCGCAAACTTCTGTCTCTCCGGCTTCTTGATGCCGTTGGCCGAGGAGATTTTGGCGGTGTAGGCGGCCAGGGCGGCGTGGGAGGGGGTCGCAGTGACGGCCATCGCGGGGGCGGGGCTGGAGAGAGTCAGGAAGGGGAAGGACTTCATGCCCAGCAGGCCCGAGAGAGGCATGGCGCCGTACGGGGCTCCCAGGACGTGGGCCGGGCCGAGGGAGCCCATGGCGGCCAGGGTGGGCCCCGGGGAGGCGGCAGGAGAGCTGGGCTGCGTGAAGGCCATGTTGAGGTCGACGGGAGCAGCCATAGAGGCAGCCTGGGCCGTGGATTTGGCTGTCTCTAAACTATGGAGGTGGGAGGGGAAGGTGGATACAGCAGGGAGCGGTGATTAGAGTAGAACAATGCAGGCTGCAACCTCGGAAGACGTTTCTGAATAATAAATGATACATTCATTATGCATTTGATGAATTTCAATAAGATTTGCAAAAGATAGTTGCTATGTACTCTAAGTTTAAAAGTAGCCTTATTCCTAAGACACCAATTACTACCTGCAGGGTGGAACAATCCCCGGTATTCCTTACATCTGTCTAGTGTGACCTTTGACCCTAAACACATTAAAGCAATCCCCTGCTATAGGTGAGTCATTGGAATGGTGAAGGCAGGTGACAGTGATAGCTAGCCTCCTATAGCTTATCCTAACCTAACTTTAACCAGACCTATATCGTTTATACCGACACTTAAACCATGACCCGCCTCTGGCATCTTAGGAAAAGCAACAGCAGGGATAAAAGGCCAATGGCCTTACCAGGAGGTGATCAGGTACTGGGCTAGGTTGATGCTGATCGGTGTTCCCGTGATAATGACGTGGCGGTCACTCGTTCCGTCCAGCTGACTGCCGATCTTGATCTGCGCTCCAGACACCTGCCTGATCTCATTGATCTTAGTGCCCTGGCGGCCGATGATGGAGCCTATCAGCTGCAAAGGACGTGAGGAAAGCCTGATTAGAGGATATGAGATGTGCGGGTGGATAGATGGAATGACGAGGACAGCTGACACACTGTACAAAGAATGCAATCCATCTAAGAATGCAATCCACTTGTCTGACCAGCAGCTATTTCTCATCACGAGTCTGTTATGCCGACGAATAAGTAATTCTATTAACGCTCAATAAAATAAACAGAAAGAAAATGTGACTTAACACAGTATGAACTGCATATGAAATACGCAGCACTGTGTAAATATTCCAACTCCACTGTCTACTGCAGCTACGTTATCCATCATGCATGCCAGGGGCAATTTTTCCCCCTTGCAGCTTCCTTTAATTGCAACTGTAAAAAGAGAGGAGAGAAAGCACATTTGCCTCTCATTAATCTGAGTGGCTAAAAGGTTATTGATTTCTCAGAGTCGTGGTGACTTCCCAAACAAATCACTTCCCAAGCACAAGCCGGCAAGATGCATCTCCCTGCTAATGGAAAACATAATGGGAAAATAATTCAAAATACAAGATAGACAGTCCCAGCGGCTTGAGCGGTCTTTCCGGTTGAGAGCAGAGCAGTCTGCGAGACACGGCACAAAACTTTGGCATGCTATCACTCTTCTCATTCGCCAACTCCTGTGGAACGTTCAGCAGATATTTAGATGTTTAGATATTTAACTGCTCCAAGCTAATCATCGCTCTCTTTAAAATATTACACTATGGACATGCGGTCTGAGCATAGGACCGTACAAAGTGGCCTGCTATTGAGATCTATTGCCACATATATCGTCATGTTGCTAGAGAGTAATGAAGCACCACAGGCATGCATATGTGCTGGAAGCAAAATAACTGACATAGGTAAAACACACACACACACACACACACACAGCTCATGCTGCTGTCCTTCTCTCTGCCTTTCACATTCCTTTCCGGAAAAGTACTCAGCCTGTTCCACAATGTCTGATTCGTCACGCAGCGACCTGGTCGGTTGTGCCGGGCTATTATTGGCGCAGCAGATTATTCAGGGTGTCGGCACAGTACCAGAGCCAGCCTAAAGTGCAGACAATGGCCACCACACACTCCACAGATAAGGGTAGTTGTCTCTCCCTCCCTCCTCTGTGGGACCCCGAATATCTGCCAGACCATTGCCTTTCTGGACCAGCTGCCGTTAGACGCCATCTGCCAACAGCACACTTACTCTATAGCATGGCCACGCTCAGGACGTAAACATCCCTGCCTCAACACTGGCAGCTACCTAGAGAAAACAACACCTGCACACACGCACTGCGCAGAGGTACATGAACAGCAGGAAGCGGGGCGTGCTTGTTACATTGACTATTACACTGAACGGACAGCATCGGCCATTGTTGCACCCAACTCCTAAACTCTTGGCTGGCCTATATATTGTTAGGCTGCTGAGGTAGTCATTTGAAAGGACAGAGGAAGAGCCATGGTGGGGGAGGGGTGGGTCTTGTCACCATTTCTCCTCCGGCTAAATCCTCGCCGCGCACGATCCAGCGGACTGCTGACTAGCCGTTGCTGAATGCGTCCCCGTGTGAGTGTGCGCGCGCACGTCTTCTGTGCGTGTGTGTCTCGAGCTGTACGTGCATGAGCACAGAGTCGGGTTGTGCGGTTAGAAGATGCCGGGCCTGTGAGTGGGGGGCGGGGTGGGTGGGTTGAGGTGGGGGCTAGAGGCTCACAGGCCTGCTATAAGTCTTCTCTGGAACAATGGAGCCCACAGCTGTCCCTGCCACATATAGAACTGAACACTGTCATTCCTCTAAGGGATTGTTAGGCCTGGCATGTGGGGGGCTGTTTGAAAAATATCATAAGTCATTGGTTAGTTGGCTAAGGCTGTCTCCCTTGTTATTTTTTAGGCTCTGGCAAACCGTCTGATACATGCTACCAGTGGGTATACAGTACTGTATTTAAAGTCTATACTTGACCATCAATACTTTGAGGGTTCAGCTACATGAACCATGGGAATTTCAATAGATTGTATTCTGTAGTTTTGTGTCCTTATTCTTGTTTTCTCATTTGCTCTCATGATGCTTGGATAAGCAATGGTTCTGCTGCTATCTGGAGCCTCAAAAATGTTGAGTCATGTATAATCTATTTTTGAGTTAAAAAAGTCGATTGAAAGTATGTTAATGCTTCACTGTCATACAGTATGATGACTTTCCCAGCCAATTTAGTTGCGTTCTTTAAAAAAAACGTATTATTCTGAAATGACTTCTCCTGTTAGAGTGGAGAAATATCCCAAACAAAGGTAAAGTCAACTGAGAGGATCATTGTCTGATTTTTATTGGCTGTTTTGACAGCAGAGAGCTTCTAAGTAGGTCAGGGAACATGAGAGGATTTACAGGGGGCCCATGGGAGTCACTCCAAGACTCGGGCAACTGCAGCCCAGACAATAACGCAAAGGGGATCCATATCGGCTCAAAATCCTCTTAACCTTGGGTTGGTCTAAGGTTACAGTAATGGGGATAATTAGTCAGTTGTCTCTTGGCTCGGTGATAGCCACACAGGACATTCTCATGGCTGAGGCTGCCAGCCTGGATCATTTCGCCTGCTCCTCAGCTACTGCCACATGTGACAGTATTGCTGACTTACCAATGCGTTCAGTGTGGTGTGATTGCCAATGTTAAACGTTAATGCAAGAATGAGATGAGAAATATAAATGCATTAGTTGCTCATTCTTACATCGTTGGGAATGAGCAGCTCCTGAGACGTCTGGGAGTTTGAATCCATCCCTAATGAGAGAAAAACAATACTTTAACTCTCAAATAACTGACATATCGCACACTTGACTATTCATAAGAAATCCTTTCATTGTAGAACTGCTGGATTTTGCAACACAGCTAATTTCCATTTTAATGGATTGATGTTTAACATGGCAAACCTTCTTCTCTTCTCTCCCCGTTCTGAGTGTCTGCAGAACTTATCATTTACATAATTGTTTTCCTTCTTTGTAATGGGAATTATTTGAGAGATATAAAGCTTTTCGCCCTCCTCTTCACAGAGAGAAGCACGAGTGGGGCTGGTGTCACAGAGAACACACTTCCCATTTCTGAAAGCATCAAAGCCTCACTATAGAAAGAGATACAAATTCAAATTTGACCCAGTTTCAGCTACGCCTATTTGCAATCAGCAATTTGTTGACTTTAACTATTCCTTTTTTGTTATTGCAAAAATGACCCACAGTTGTATAACCACTGCTCTAAAGCACCCGCCACGATGGTGACTAATTATTAGTGTTTACCTGGTACAACGGTCGATGCAGGCTGGGCAATAGGACTTAGTCCTTGCTGCATTGACAGCTGATGTAGCTTGGCCAACTGTCAAAGAGAGAACAAGAATGTGATAAAATGTAGACTCAATCCGAAAATAAAACTTGTTATACTGGATTAATATAAACCATGATTTGAATGTACTGTATGCTGTACCTCTGAATGTGGAATGCCGTATTGGTTTTGCACAGTGTAAGCCTGGAAAACAGCATTCTGCATTAGGTTAATTACAGTAATAAAGCCTCTGTCAACAATAACGTCTCTTAAGGAAAGTGTTTCACTCTAATAAAAATATAACATCTACAATACCACAGTATGGCCCATATTCCAGCAAAAGCAGTTTTAATAATCTTATTTCAGGCTTCATTTTTGACTGACACCTATGTAATAATCCTTGATTTGATTGAGATCTCCCATCACATCCCAGCTCATTTTCTCCTCTATTTCATTTTCTCTCTGTCTTCAACCCTACCTATCACCCATCCCCCATATGTTAAATTATGCACACTCACATACGCATAAGCCCCCTGTCTCCCTCTCCCACCTCTGCCTCTTTTTCCCCTGGCCCAGGTCCTCCTGTCGCCTCAATTCATTTGTGAGGTGGAGACAATTTCCCTTTCTCTCTCCACCCACCTGACATGTTCATATTTATCCATGCATCTCTTAATGTGTCCATCCAAAGATTTGTTTGCATATTTATACTAAATGCGACCTGCCTATCTTTCTGTGGCTCTGTGAAGCGGTCTGTCACTCATTTGTCGAGTGCGATGCCTCTCCTTCCCCTCATTCCCCTCATCAGTGTGGGTGAGGCGTCTCTCTCAGCGTAGGTTGTTCAGAACAGACAGTACTTGGCTCAACTCAATTCTGACTGACGCCAGCAGTCAGAGACTAGAGGGGGCAGCGAGCCTCCCTGCCTTGACTACGGCTAGCAATAATTATGTCACTCAAAACAACAGTAATCCTGTCACGAACGAGGTGACGTAACAATACTATAATAAAGGAACTGCACCACTGAGTCGTCACCCGTCAACCGTTGCCATCACAAGTAGAATATTCCTGAAGCTATTGTGTACGCGGGGGAGTTATGGAGGACTAGGAACTAGATGGAAGAGGTGGTGATGGTGTGCGCTGGCGTCGGGTTTCAGCGGCGACCACATCTCTGACCACATCTCTGAACAATGGCCCCGGCTTACAAGCAGCTGTTGCCCTTAATGCCAGCTGATGGACTGTGTAAGTTTGGACATACCGCAAACACCGCCTTAACGCACCACTCTATGTAGCCTCTTCAGTTTCATTGTGTCAGCCCCAGCTCTACCCTGACCATCACCATTCATACACATGAATGTAACATGCCACACAGTTACAAACATGCCGGACATGCCTACAGTGTACAGGGACGCGTGCTCCAGTCAATGCAGTGCCCAGACATACCTGTGACAACAGTTTAAAAAAATGCAATATACGGAGATTAAAACAACACACCTGTTGGAGATCAAGGCCACCCTGGGTAACTGAGTAGAGAGGGTGGGGCGCAAAGTCTGTTGCTTCATACACCTAGATACAATAACACAAATAGAACAGTAAACCATCATCATAATGCGTATTTAAAAAAAAGCACGACTACAATATAATAATATATAATACAATATATAATAATAATACAAGTGCATGGGTACATCTTTAATAATCTGTCATTGGTTATCTTCATACAGTCTGATACTCATTTGCACTGGCAGAGTATGTCCAATATGCACTTAGGCTTAGATGTCATTCAACATAGTTATATATTGAATAACTTTCCCATTTCCCTTTTCCCCCTGGGGCTTTGACTGGCCTGAGAGGTCCTTGAAGTCTCCAGGCCACACTTAACAGGCTTAGGCTGTGAGTCATCAGGAGAGCCTACCCACTTCCGTTTCATTTCCCCCGCCTGACAAATAACACAAACAACCCTTATCTCCGCGCGGCCTTCATTACGGCTCCACCATCTCGCTGTGACCGGAGCCTCGCCCTGAGTTTAATTTGATAGCTTATTATGAGCGAGATCATAACAACAACGCCGTTTCATGAGATTCGCCACAGTCTGAGGCAGCACAAAACAAAGTTGGAACTGCTGACGGCTATGCAAAGCACCCAGCCAGACCAGAGGTCTCCAGTCCCACTTGCCAATCCTGTGTCCTGAGGATATCTGTGACAGCGACATCTACATATACCAGCCCCCGTTTGCTGCCTTCCGGGAGGCCGAGCTCGTATCTTATCTGTGCACGAGTGTGAGTGAAGAACCGTACAGTCACCAGCACAGTCAGCCAGCCACAATAACCCGCTGGTGGCCTTCTCCCCACAGACTTAGCTTAAGTACGTATAACATAACAGAACCTGGATCTTCTGTAATGTAATGTAATGTCCTGCCACACACTGCCTATACTTGGCATCTACTGCAAACTTGGGAAGGGGGATTGTTTTATTATGGCCACCCAATGTTGTTTCTTTCAAAACTCTTTGATAATGGATACAGTACAGTACCGTACGTAAACAGTTAATGTCATTCGCACCTGATTCCCCGAGATGAGCAGAGCAGCGGGGGAAGGACTCGGTCGGTACGGAATAGTGGCCCCCTTCGGAGGAGACTGGGGAGTGAAAAATAGGACAAGGGGTCTGGGGTTGTGAGATACACCTTTAGCAAACACAGACGCAGAAATGGCCACTGACAGCTAATATGAACATGCTCTATGCTGTCGTTGAACTGATGTTAGCAGTGCTGTCAGATAATTATAAATAATAGTTCATAACTAAGAGTATATTAAACCATTAATTAAATGTACGTGACATTTGTTCTCTTACTTTTCATTTGGCAATAATAGTCTACATTTAGATTCTGTCTCAGAAAAGATAAAGAAATTAGGATAGTGTTCGATAAAATAAACATCCACCATTTTAAATTTCAGGGACAATGAGACATTTCAGATTTAAAAATTCTTCACATCAATATGGAAAGATTATAAAGCGATACAACAATGGGTACTGTGCTGAATAACTTAACAAGCGCATGGAGTGTTGTTATTTTTCAAAATGTGGAGCATCTTTCCAGCAGCAGCAGTCACAGTAAATCCTTTGTATAATTTTGCATAATTTACATATTGAAGCCAAATTCAAGGCCTGCTGGTAGAGAATTCTAATGAAACTTGTAAGCCTTTGAAGAAAGCTCTGTAAAATTGGATCAAACTAGCAATTAGTCCATCAGGTACCAACAACTGCATTTGCAAAACGAAAAGGACTCGCCACGCTATGAATACGCTCTACATTTTAAGCTCTATATTTTGCTCTGGGTTGGTTTCTCCTGCTCCTCCTCCTCCATCTTGTCAAGAGAGCCGCTGTTTAAAGGTGACACACTTTGCCGCAGGTTAGTTTGCTTTCTGTTGGCAGCATTATGGTCTTTCCAAGAATGCAAAACACTGACCTAGGAGCTATAGCAGCTGACCCATTCCATTGGCTGGCCTGACATATTGTGACAGGAATGGGCTCCATTACCTGAACGATAAGTGCGTTCCTCTCTGAGGTAATACTGTGGTGGAACATTCTAGAAGTGGAGAACGCTATCAAACCCTCCCAAAGAATTACTTGAATCCTATCAAACACAGTAAATGGTACTGGGTAGTAAATAACAAATACGCAATTAATAAACCTAGCAAAACAGGATTGGTGTGAGCACGTGAGATGAATGTGGGCATGTGAGGTGAGCAGGGGACTTGAGCTGCCTTACCTCTAGGATTACTGTGCAGATGAGCTTGACACACTGGATTACTGATTCCTGACTCCCAGATATCGTCACCCCTCGCTCAGTAGAGTTGGGCAGCAAATCCCCTGCCACCTGAATCTGTGCTCCAGTGCTCTGGAAATGATAGGGTTTAAAAATAAAAATAAAATAAAGAAAGGATTAGTGTGATTCTGGAGATAAGACCTGCCCCGATTACACTGTCATTGCTCCCTGTGGACTATGTCGACTGTACAATATCGGAATAAGACA
>JAODUG010000022.1:2739749-2782063 GCA_027564795.1 Aphredoderus sayanus | reverse complement strand
GTGTTATGAATGTCATAGCTTCTGGTCTGGCAAATGTGTTTGCTTTACCCTTTTAAGTGGTGTTGTAAGGCTTATTGGCCACTGTTATACTTAAATCAAAATCAAACAATAGAAATAACCAAAAACAACATAAATACATTTAACACAAAATGTTTCTAATTACCTACTGTTATTGATGAAGACCTTGCAAAACATAGATCCTTGAATTATATTAGCATGTATGCACTTTTGATTATGATTTCAATCAACCATAACCTTTTGTTATGGTTGATTTCATCACCATCATGTAAGACATACTGAACAGTATAGTACACCGATCCAAATGCACAATGCTATCGTCTGCAGTACAGTATCACAATCATCCTTTTGGTTAAATGTTCCCCTGTAACCCCTGTAATGTACTACTTGTATGTATCTAATTGAAAGAATGTCAGACTTTACTTTTATCCAAAGCGACATACATACAAATAATACATTTGTCAGTAGTTGGACAGGTCAATTGTAAGCAAAGGACATTCTATTTGAATAGTTACAGCATCTTGTCGTCATGGCTACTGTCAATATATAATTAAATTGTCAAACAAAATTGCTAATGGCCTAAATAATACATAACAGCAGAATTTTTTATTTATTTATAGAAGAGCATAGCGAAGAGTGCATTCAAAAAAAGAAACTTGAGGTAGGAGTGAATGCTAAGAGGTGGAGAGGTCACTAGTCAAGGTACCATGGTGGATTGTGAAGAAAGAATACAGTGGGCTACTGTGTTGATAAAGCAAAACAATTTAAAATAACATTCAGGAGCACATTAGCAAATGCTTAAAATGTCCTATTATACAGTACAGCATGTACACTATTTTTAAACAGAAAATGTTCTGTACTTGCAACTTAACTTAACAAATATAACCTTTGGACAGAATTTCCTTTAACATAAACCACAAAGAATGTGTTCAATATTGTGTGTGTCTGTGTGTGTGTGCGTATGTGATGAATAGCTTCTGTGATTAACATGTAGACCTGAGCTCCCACAAATGGAGAACATACTTATCCTAAGGGTAATTCCCGTAGCACTGAAGAAAGAAGGAGCTTATTATGGGTTGTCCATGCTTGTTCAAACATGATTTGAGTAAACGTTTACAAAACTTAAGATCTTGCACAGTTTTATATGGGCCTGTGAAATTGCAAGGGCCTGAGTCAGTGTCCACATTTATTTTTAGTTTAAGCTACTCAAATAACAACCTATACAGTTATGGTAGCCTATACAGTAGACTACATGCAGAAGGCAAGACTCTGATTAAAAGAGACAACAATGGAGGAGGTATTGATATGTCTTAGCAGAAATTTGTTTGGGCGTTAAGGTTTTCTGAAAGATCTGACTGTATAAGGACAGTAGGTCCTCTATAAAGAGATTTAATGGTCTTGGGTTTTAAGGAATTCTAATAAGCTCTTAAAGTGTGTTTGAAAGTCTGGCACTGATATGCTACAGTACAAAACAAAAACAGGCCTACAGTATGCGTGATTGATTTTATGAGAAATGACGACATATGATCTAGATACATTATCAATACCCAGGAACAAAGGGTAGCCTATTGATAACATACTTAAAATTAATAAAGAGGTAGCCTACACAAATTTACTGTATAATTTCACCTGCATCTATTTCAAAATAGAGGCGGGGTTAGTGAAGATAAGCCTCAACCTGTAGACCTGAGAAAAGAGGACAGAGGCAGTACTAGCCCAGTATCTACGGCATAATTACACTACAGAACGGTGAACTGTCTCTTGAATAACTGACCAAAAATACATAAATGTACGTCGTTGCTGTATTGGTAATGGCATGGTTTTTGACTGGTAGATAGCTGTCTATATATTTGGGGTGGCGAGAGAAAGAGTGTGTTTAATGGACATTTGGAAGTCGCCGCAGATTTCTTCTGGGAGAAGAGGAGACGTTACGGCGCGAGTTAGCTAACGTTGGCTAGCTAACAAGGTCAGTTTGTTGTCTTCAGACCGCTCCTACTAGATAGTGTTTTCCCTAGCGTGTCATTGCCGTCTTCTTTGCCTACGGGTTATATAAACAAAATATGAATTGGTTCTCACCCACTGCTGTGGGAAGGACTCACTTATTTTTCAGCAGAATTGCCTCTCTTTTGACGTTAGCTTATTGGGTAACGTACAGTACTGTACCTCGGACGCAGTGTCGCTGTGCCCATTCATTCTGCTGGGGGTTCGTTTTCTATATATTTAATGGCTGGAGCTAACGCACTTATTAGGGGATGTCAAATACCACAAGATGTACCTGTTATGGGGGTTATCGTTCAGTTTTAGTTACATTGTCGTGCCGTAATTGTTCCCCTCGCCGACATTCAATGTGGACGGATTAATGTGCCACTCCGCCAGCATATTAGGCTATACTGTATTGTAGCATTAGGACATTCGTTTTGCCTTATTTGCCTAATGCACAGTTTCTCTTCTGGCGATGACTTATTGGGTGTTAATGCCAGTTAGTTTAGGCAACACTGATTTATTGTGTCCACGGATCGTTTTCGTCAAAACGAACCGTAGGCTACAGATTTAGCGTTTTCGGCAGGGGTGATCATTTCGGCACGACACGCCTGCTGCTAGCAGCGGCAGCAGCCTGCTGCTATTTAACGCCTAGAGAGAGTATAGTAGAACAGGTGCACCTTCCAACCAGCGACGGACAGATGTAGCACTTGTGCTAGACAATTATCGGGTTTGTTTATTTCGTCATATACGTTTGTGTCGCTATCATTATTGTGCCATCAGATTTCACAGACTAGAAGATAAAAAAAAGATTGTATGGCGAACGTTTTGCAGGTGGTCAGTCTTTCACAAAGGCCTAGTCTCAACCAAGATCACATAATCAGGCCCATGAAACAGCGTTATGTGGACGTTCTGAATTGTCGGCTAGCCAGCTAACTAGGGTATTAGTTATTATTACCCTATTAGTCTACAAAACAAAAAGAGAAAGAAAGCAAATCAATTAAAATCGCGATGTTATTGATTCGTTGAAGATGCAGAGGACGAGACCATCATAATGTATTTCTTTTGGCTAACTAAATAATAATATAATTTGAACTCTGAATAGTACATCAAAGAATAATCTCATATCGGGAAATTCTGCTTGATGTTTAGTTAGATCTGAAAGTAATACGGCAACACTACAATTTACATCGATTAAGCAATAACAGTACTGTACTGTAACTCAGTACTGTATTGTAACTAATGCTAAACAACGTTGCCACTTGCTAGTCTCCCGTACTTTAGACACTGACATTTAGCTCCTAAAGTAAACCGTTTGATTTTAACTGTTAAATTATACCTAACATTATGTGTTATTGTTGATGCGATTTAATTTAGCAGATGCAGATTTGTCAATTTCCATTAAGTGATTTATGACAGCATGTTTCTATAATGCAAAACAAGTTATTATAGAAGGTCAACATACCGAATTTAGATGTTCCAGCCAGGATATGGTTATTTGTCTATTGTCAGATATGTATTGGATTGCTTTTTTTGAGCAGTGTTTAGGGAAGGCAAGCGACTTTGTGGATATGTTTGTTATTCAGATCATGCACTATCAAGAGACTGCTGGATGTGGTATGTCAATTCAGTTGGCCCCTGAATGCCACTGTGCATTTGAGCTTTAACTATATTTGATGATAGATTAAGAATTGACCAATGTAACATTTACAGTAAGAAAGAATTTGTATTGTGGCTATGAACCGGTTATCCAAATTTATAAGTGACAAAAATGACCCATTGTAAGGCCTGTGCTTTTTAAAAGGTTCACCTTTCCCTATAATTTAGTAGGAAAGTGGTACACAGTTTCATAAGTTTCACAGTTGAAAGATGATACTATTTTACCTTTTAAGTCCATTGAAAAATGCTGGGTGCTGGTTTCGTTTTGCACAATGGGCTTTAAAATGAGATTTTCGATTTTCAGTTTTAAATGCTTTGTAGTCAAGCTGAAAAGCTACTGTATTGTAAGGACATTTGTTATAATAATGACAATAACGTGACAGAATTATAACACTGAGGTCAATTTACATGTCTCAGAGTTTGTTGAAAGATTAGCTATGCTATCTGCCATTTTCACAAAGGAGTTGGCATTCTTTTTTTATACTTTTATCTCTTGACGCATAGCCTAGTTGTAATAACATCACAATAACTGTTATTTTCTGCTGTTCACTATACTTTAATATAAAAGGAAATCTTATTAAATTAAATACAAACCACTTAAGGAAATTACGCTAAGTGAAATAAAATGCACATTGCTTTCTCATACTAGCATTTTTGCTTTCGTACAGTAGTAGGGCAAAGAGACATATTGCAACGTGCCATACGCATGTGCTTGTACTTTTAGGCATATGTTTTAACTACAATATTTAATAATGGTTGGATATGACAGAACTGAGATTCAATATTACAGTACATTTGGTGCTGAAAGTGGCTGATTGTTGAAATATGCTTGTTCATTTTACCAAATGCAATCAAAAAAACAAACTAGAGTGGGCTTGGTAGACTGGCTTCCTTTGACATTAGGTGCCTGTGATGGGCCAATTTACATGTCATGAGTTTGGTGGAATGTTAGCTATAGCCTACCGCCATTTTCACAAAAGAGTTTTCTTTTTCTTTTTTACTTTGATCTATTTATGCATAACCTAGTTGAAATAAAATGACAATGACTGTTATTTCTTGCTGTTCACTATACTTTAATTTAAAATGTATCTTTTAAAATTAAATACAAACCACTTAAGGAAATTATATTAAGTGAAATAAAATGCAAATTACTTTCTTATTAGAATTTTTGTTTTTATACAGTAATTGGGCAAATAGACATTTTGCAAAGTACAGTACCTTACACTGCTTGTACTTTTAGGAATACGTTTTAACTACAATAATGGTTGGATATGGCAGAACTGAGATTCAAGATTATAGTACATTTGGTGCTGAATGTGGCTGATTGTTGAAATATGCTTGCTCATTTGACCAAATGCAATCAACAAACAAAATTAAACTGTAGAGTGGGCTTGACATTAGGTGCCTGTGATGGCAGGCTACTGCTGCCATCTAATATTGTTATTTTCAAAGATTATTTCAATGTTTGAGACCTGTCATTAGGTACAATTATAGCTTGTGTATGTTACTTTTGGTTAGTAAACAAGGGCTGTGAAGATACATGCAGTTTATTGGCTTGCATGTGATGAGAGTGCACCTGACCCTCAAATAGGCACCCATAAGCATATATATGGTACAAAAGTTACTCAGAG
The DNA here is from genome assembly GCA_027564795.1 of Aphredoderus sayanus. Classification (NCBI taxonomy): domain Eukaryota; kingdom Metazoa; phylum Chordata; class Actinopteri; order Percopsiformes; family Aphredoderidae; genus Aphredoderus; species Aphredoderus sayanus. The sequence continues at coordinate 2,776,775 of JAODUG010000022.1, read as the reverse complement.
CCGAGTGTGGATGTGAGAAACCAGCATCAGCTGTGGTGATCTAACTAATTGGCTAAAGTTTTTGACGCGTCAATACATTACGATATGTTTTCCATGCAGGAACCCTGTAGCTATTGGTTCTTCTGTATGCATGCATGCATCTAAAGCAATATAGCTTAGTGTTTACTGTCTTTTCTCATCACATTCTTTTCTCTGAAGAGCTTTGGTTCAGCACCTGGAAATGTCTGTAGCAAAAGTCCAGTAAGTGTTTGTTAACAGCATGAGCAGTACTTGTCCATACCCACAGGGTTGGTGTTTATTAACACAGGTTGGCTAAACTGTGAAACGTATTCACCGATACACTAGAAACAAATACACTTTTGTATTTCATTGTATTTCATTGAATTACGTTTTTCCCCAATACATCTTCAACTGTGCTTGTATGGAGGCATTATTTAAAAGTGCTGGCCTGTTTCTGATTATGATATTTATACTGTCTTGTCTGATTTTGTTCAATGGCTGTGGGTGTGATATTTGGTTTAATTTTCTTGCTTTTTTTTATGGGTCTTGATTGACTGATGTTGAGGAAAACAAAACCTTGGCTGCTTTGTCAGGCTTGCGTTGAAGTTCAGCCTTGGCCTAGGGTGTTGAATTCTGTCTGAACTAAATTAAACCAGTTAGGGAACAATTGGTTGGTTTAGAGAGTTTACAGTACAGAACATATTGATTTGAATGACTGAATGGTATCAAGGGTATGGTTGTCTTAAAATGTAGCTACTTAACTATATAGTGTTTTTGTTAGATATTGGATTTACTAAAGGCATTGCTTTAGGGGATAGTGGGTGTCTGTAGTGGGTGTGGAATGAATACTCTTTCTGATCATTTTTATTTTTTCAAATATACTTACCAAACATGTTCCATGTATTTCTACATTGTTAATATGCTTTTTTTTATTGAGTACGCATGCACAAATTAGCCTTGTAGATGACAGTAATTGGGCATTCTAGCATGTACAGATCTAGTCATAATGAGCTGCATATTAAATAGAAAATATACATTATTTTTAGCAGTTGTATGCACGCATTTTAGGTAGTTAATCTGTTTAGGTGTAATGTATGGTGTAGCATAATACTCTTACCTGTACACTGACCTGACTCTGGGACATGACAGTTGGCACTAAACTAGTATTATTGCCACCACTCACTGTACACTTTACAGATTACATAGCCAAGGTGTCAAAATACTGTTTATAGTATATAGTTAAAAAACAATGGACATGCAGTTATATGCTTATGTTTCTTTATGCTTTATTAGGCTACATTACATTTGATGGCTTACATTGGTTTTTGCCTATGACCTTTATTGACCTATTTATCATATAAGTGTGCAATTAATCAGTGTACTGTAGTAAAGAATGATAGTTTTTAGTATGGTTATACATTTCACTGTACAGTTGATCAGTATGGTTAGGATCATCGCTGATTTAGAATGATGTACCAGAGAGAAATGTGTTGTAAAACGTAATCTAGGATAATAACGTATATTTTGTTGTTTGCATATGAGTGACCTATCAGTTTCATTAAAGACAATAGTCATTAGTTAAATTATTAATGAAGTTGGCAAAAAATATCAAGTCAGCAATGTGCACCTTTGCTTGAAGCCTGGGAACTACCACACAACATCTGCATATGCACTAAGTTGTGGCTATGGCATATTAATATTAGCTTTCATTTGACACCAAACTAGTGCTGTTTTTGACTGACACATTCTGTACTGCACCCTCATGCTCATCTTGGTGGAGTTGATTTTGTGGTGATCTAGGAAATTAGCAGATGCTCGCACGCAAGAGAAAAGCCACCTTGCACCCAATGAAGCCACTACATCTGCATTAGCGCTACCTGTACCACCGGACTTGCACCATTGTACAGTATCTTAATCTGTTTTTCAGGAATATGGAGACAAAGAATCAATGCATATAATTAATGTTTAACTTATGTAGTTATAAATAGCATAGAAGAGTTGGTTAGCCACAGCATTAGTCTTTTATAAGCTGACGTCATAGCCTTCCTCTGATCAGGCATTAGAATTCCAGGCGATTGTCTGACCCTTCTCTGCCTGTCTCTCAGTGCTACAGGATTGGGGTGGGCTGGGTCAGCACAATGGAGACTTTAATTCCTACACTCAGGGCACTTAATTAAAACTTACAACCAAGACAAATGACCTTTGACACTCAAACCATCTCATGAGACTACCTATACTGAAATCCCTATGATCGGTGGCCATAATTTATATAATTTGTTATTTTTGGAATAGATAAAGGGGAGTAGGTGCACAGTTTTTGGCAGTTTTATATGATTACTTGATTTCTAAGAAACATGATGTGAAATATGTACCCAGAACTAAACAACCTGTTTTGGAGATATTCATTCATATTAATGAGCCACTGGCTGCTGATTGCCCATTTAAAGGGAAAGTGTCTCTGTATAAAAAAGACTACACATTATGCTGATGTACATTTTAAATTGAAGATTACTTATCATGGTTATTTAAAGTGCAACTGCATCCCAGCTCTGGCTCAACCCAGAGCCTGACTCCACCCACTGCACAACTTTGAAAACTGCTAAAACGTAGAGCTGAGTGAGGGGGGGCCCCCATTAACATTAAGGTTAACATTTGAATTTGATGACGCACGAGTGAACGAGAAGTACAGTTGGAAACCAGACAGGTCTTTTTTTAACACATATGATGTGTAGAGCTATTTTCAGACCTTAAAATCAAAGATTTATCCAAACTGGAATTCTGTCAATATTAACACCAGCATTGATGTGTCTCATCATAGTGTCCTATTATTTTGTTTAAAGCTCAAAAAGCACAATTTAGGATGCAGTTACTCTCAAGGCCTAGTTGTGAGAGAGAAACTAGCATTTATTTTGGATTTTTCTACCCATCTTTTTTTCACTCACAAAACATCTCAGATTGCAAGATTCATTCCAAAACTAGACAAATTATGTATAGTTAAATTGGCTAACAATTTATATTAATTAAATAACGTATGATAATATAGCAACATCAAATTCTCAGGCTTGTGTTTCTTCTGTTTCCTAGCAGACTTATGGCAGTCTAACATCCTGCCCAGGATCTCTTCATGGATAACAGAAGGCGACGGCAAAGAAGAAACCAAGGTGAATGCTCCATTCCTGAGCACACTCTCTAACCGGAGGGTCAGACCTTCTAGTACTCCTTCTGATTGACTCCAGTGCATGTGGCCTCTTCAGTTGTTCTGCAACATCTGGTGGAGAGCACAGTGGGCTGTCACTATGCACTATAAACAGAGGGATGTGAGCTGTAGAAATGCAGGGAGGTGCCGGACTGTCCCTTTAGTACTGGGGCTCCTGGTGGCCCTGACCCAGGGCGCTGTGGCAGCAGGTCAGCAGGAAACCCTGGTGGAAATGACTGTGGAGCTGGAGGCTTCCATGCAGTCCTCCGTCCTCTCTGAGCTTCATGCAGCTGCATCCGCTGTCAGCGATGGACCGCCGACGCCCTTCCCAGAATCATCTGCTCCAATGGAGGGCGTGAACACTGGCATCCCAGACTCGACAGCGATTGTAGGCCAAGTGTTTCAGTTAAGGGTTCCACCATGCCCGGCCAATGGAAGTTGTTACCTCCATGTAAGTAACGATGAAAGAGGTACAATATGTCCATGTCAATGAATCTGTTCAATATCTCTTATAAATACATTACTGCCTAGGCAGATGGGGCATTGTTAGGTAATCTCTCAAAATTAGATGAAACCAACTCATTGGACAATACAGTACTTTTATAATAAGCTTACCTGCAACTGCATGTTAAGGTTGATTGGATAGGTTGTGAAAGATGACTTTTCATGCTGTGTTATCAACAATGTTTGTGTGAAACTATAAAAACCTACACCTATTTGCTGTAGAGTTAAGATTACTCAATATGCTTTTATCTTTTGCAGTGGTAGGTGATTCCATAATAATACACATACTGTATTACACTGCTATTCAGCAGATCCAAGTAAACCCATATTTGTGCATTTATTACCAGTAGACAATAGGAATAAATTGGTTATTTTTCATGTTGTATTATGCTAAGCACTGTGCCTTTCTCCCTTGATATTTATGAAACTATATGACCATCTGCCTGTTTCCTTCCCCCCAGTCAAAGAAATAGCAATGGTTAGCAATGAGTTAGCCACTGCATTATTCATTTTTTGCCCCTTTAGAACAGCCATGTTGACCAGTTTCTCAAGAACAGTTATTTTTGTTTGCCTTCACCGTGGAAATATTAAATGTGTAGTATTTATGCCTGTAGCATTACTGCTGTGCTGCTACTGATTGAAGCTACTGTATGTGGTGCAATTCCCAGCTAGACTTATGAATGAGATGAGATTATTATTATAGGCTTGTTGTGCAATAACGCATATATATATATATGATGATGATGATGACTCATAGTTTGTAAATAAGAGTTCACTGTACATATTTGACAATATTTGATGGGCTAAGAATTTCAGGCATAAGTTCAAGGAAACCATTTTGTTGTTTTTGTTATTTGACTTAAATGGGTGGGTTCGCTGGCATGTTTTCACAAGAAATGTCCACGTCCAATAATTTTCTGTTCTCATATTACGGTGTGTTGCTTTTCTCTTTTTCAGCTAACTGAGCTGGGAAAGCAAACCTTACCATCCTGGTTACACTGGGACAGAGAGCACTGCATTCTCCATGGTTTGGCCTTGGAGCGAGACAAAGGGGTGCACCATATCGCTGTCTCTGGAGAAGAGATGCATGCCAAGATTAGCAGCCAAATGGCCCCCAGCACAGTCTTTTCTATTGAGGTCTACCCAGAAGAACGGGCCGACACTGAACCAGCCCTACTTGCTCTCCAGTCTGATATGGGCGGCATCCAGCCCTTCACCTGCGGCACTGAGGAGCCTGTGACGGTTCTCACTGTCATTCTGGATGCTGACCTGACAAAGATGGCTGCTGAACAGAGAGTGAACCTACTGAGAATTATGAGGAAATTCTCACATGTATCCCTGGAGCATATGCGGGTGGTCCCTGTAGTGAACAATCGTCTGTTCGACATGTCTGCCTTCATGGCTGGACCAGGGAATGCCAAGAAGGTGGTAGAGAATGGTGCGCTGTTGTCATGGAAACTTGGTTGTGCCCTCGACCAGAGCAATATCCCTGATATCAGTAGTGTCCAAACCCCAGCAAAGGATGGGACAATGTCAGCTAAGCTGAGTTATCCAGTGGTTGGCTGGCACATCGTCAACAAAAAACCTCATGGTGTGAAGCGGGTCAGAAGGCAGTTGTACAACACTCCCACTCCAGTGCCCTCCCTGCTTCCCCCAACCACTCACCCTGAGCCTCCTGTGCGCATCATCCCCACCCCTACCTCTCCATCTATTGCCCCCGCAACAGACAACTCTGCTCCCCCTGTTCGTGGCCCATTGCCTCTGCCAGTAAAACCAACTATTAGAGTGAGAGACCAGATAGCCCACACACCCGTCCCTGGGCCTCCACAACCCACCAGAGTGCTAGGAACAACCAGCACTATTCCTATAGTCCCAACCATGACCCGGCCAACTTTTGTGGAGGCCACTGCTTTGGCTACACCACCAAGCACCACCAAAAAGCCCAAAACATCTGCAACCAAGAAACCCAAGAAAACCAAAACCTCAACCCCAGTACCCAGGGAGCCCAAGACTACAACAGCTAAACCTCCCAAACGTACTACCCCTCTGTCTGTGGCCCCAGACTTTAATCAACACCCAGAGATTCGCAACCCAATTGATGAGGTTAATGCATGGGTTGGCACCTACTTTGAGCTTAAAATTCCTCCTGATACTTTTTATGACAGGGAGGATGGAACCACTGACAAACTGCGCCTAACTTTGAAAAAGACCCCCATAAAACCAGTGAGTGAAACCTCTTGGATTCAGTTCAACAGCACAATCCAACTCCTGTATGGTCTTCCGGAGGAGCAACACGAGGGCAAACATGAGTACTTCATGCTGGCCACCGACAAAGGAGGCAGGAGCATCATGGATGCGTTTGAGGTTCGCGTGAACCGCTGGTCCACTAATGACAAACCCTCAGTTGTGTTTGCTGCTCGTTTCCATGGCGACCCCAAAACTCTTAGCAATGATGTCCATAAAAAGATTCTTTTAACAAAAAAATTGGCCTATGCCCTGGGGGACCGCAATAGCAGCACCGTGACCCTGAGAAGCATAACCAAGGGCTCTATTGTGGTGGAGTGGACAAATAACAGTCTCCAGCAGAGTCCTTGTCCGAAGGAGCAGATTGCCGTTCTCAGTAATAGGATCTCTGATCCCCAGGGCAGGCCTAAGCTGGCCTTTACAAAAGCCATGGAGCCTGAGTTCAAGCCCATTAATATTTCAGTGAGTGGCACCAACAAATGTCAGAGTTATACCTTCGTCCCACCTGGTGAGGTGCCGATGCCCGTTCCACCAACAGCCACGACGTCACCAGGAACAGGCAGCAGGAGCAGCGATGATGTTTACTTGCACACGGTCATTCCAGCAGTGGTCGTGGCGGCCCTGCTGCTCATAGCCGGAGTCATCGCCATGGTCTGCTATCGCAAGAAGCGCAAGGGGAAGATGACCATTGAGGAGCAGGCCACCTTCATCAAAAAAGGAGTTCCTATTATCTTTGCTGATGAGTTGGATGACTCCAAGTCCCCGCCGTCCTCCAGTATTCCCCTCATCCTTCAGGAGGAAAAGCCCCCGCTCCCTCCTCCAGAGTACCCCAACATGGCCGGCCCCCACAGTACCCTGCTGAACCAGGACTTGCTGGAAGAGTACTCTATCTACCAAGACGAGGATCCCAACGCCCCACCCTACCAGCCCCCACCACCGTTCACCGTCCCCATAGAGGGCAAAGGCTCTCGGCCCAAGAACATGACCTCGTACAGGTCACCACCTCCCTACGTGCCTCCCTAACGCTGCGTGGCACTCCCAGTTGTAGGTGCACCGTAGGGATGCTCATTTGTATTAAAACTCTTACCGAAGTAATTTTACATGCGTTTAATGAGATGGCTTTGACTTTGTAGAGGAGCAGGCAACCATATCCACGTACGTGACCATCATCAACAAGATACTGTATTGTACAACTCAATTGGCACAGGACTACTGGACAGGAAATTCTTTGTAATTCCAGCACTTTTTTTTTGTGATCCTTCAGTTCTTCTGTCGATTCCTTTCATAATCTTTTTGCCAAGAAGAGTCAATTTTATCTTTGATGATGTACTGTTTCTATTGTATAGAAAATAATAAAGGACCAGGAAAGACTGCGGCCTACAGGGCCTTGGAACATACAGTTTGTTGCCATGACAACAGACTTGAGGCTCTCCCTCACAATGTTAATCTTTATACAAATTCAGTATCACTCTTATCTGTCTTTTAGCAAGGTTTACTAAGATTTTGCAGTTGTTATTTCTAGAGGGGAACAAAATACAATGCCAAACTCAAAGCATGTTTTTGTTATTTTTTTTATTCTGTTTAATTTACACACATGTACATGTATTTCTTTGATATTACAGTAATTAAATTACAGTAACTTTGTTCTCTTCATTCTATTGCTCCCTCTTGGAAATAACCTTTGCAAACCTTGCCCTTATGCAAATTCTTGTTAAACCTTGCACTTTGTGTCTTGCAGCAATGAACACCGTGAGTGATAGTCCAGAAAGAGGGACTATTTTCTCTTTCCTTTAACCGCAGTGACTGAATTCCTCTGTTAATTCATAAAAAATGACAGCATTACACTGATCATACCTGTTGTAGATGTAGCGTGAAGTTACAAAAATCCATTTTATTTTATTGTTTTGTCTGTGCCACTGATCCTGCCCAGGAGACAAGGTGATTGATTATAGTGTTGCCAAGGAGATGTCTATGATCAAGACCAACATTGTGGGGTTACTTTTCCACAGTGATGAAGGGTCTCTAGTATGCTGCTGTTCACAGCAGGGAGGGAAGTGCTGAGGTGAAATACGAGGCCAGTTTTCAGTCTTAAATTTATTGGGTTTTGTTCCCATCATGGGTTTGGCTTTGGGCTTTTGGGGAGGGGGGCGGCGGGGTTACAGTACTGTATTATGACTGCTCTGCCTCTAGCTTCTGCAGGGTACAGTACTGTATGTTTAGTGTGCTGCCTGTGTCCAGGCAAGGCAAGGGGATGAGTATGTACATAAAGGTGTGCCTGTGAAATTGGAGAACTCTGTACACTTAGTGTTCTATCAGTAGATAGTTGGGAAAGGGCCAGGCGGGGAGAATCATTATATTTTTTAATCGTCTGTCTAGATTTATGATCATGCAAATCATTAAAAAATGACATTATAGTTTGTGGAGGTACAAAAAAAGTTAACTCACCCATCACTGGTAAAGAAAAAAAAAAGAAGAATGCGTCATGTGAAGAACTTGATGGGGAAACAAGTAACCACAATAATGTACGTGAATAATGTACGTTTCATATCTGATCACCATAAGAAAAAATGCTTAAAAATCTAATGTTTTTACTGAGTTTTTGATACAGTCTTAAATTGTTTTATGAAAATATATTAATAAAGATGTACTACTATTTGTAAAGCCTCAACTATGTAAATGTTCCTTATTGTGTTTTAAACGATGTGAATAGCATTAAGTGGAACTAATGTCATACTATTGTCTAATATAGGGGCTATGCACATTTTTGACTGAACTAAAACCAGAATGCAAGAAAATAACTAAATACAAGAAGTTGTCTTAAAGTTTAAAGACATTCACTACTACACTGATAACGTGCACGTACTTTGCAGCGCTGCTGCAAAGTACGTGCTGAACAATACATGTACGTACATAGTGATTAATTAGCATGGGCTTAGTTTGTTCAATGTGGCAAAAGGAGATTTAGGATGTTGTGTTAATTAGTTAAGTAATACAGAATTCTTACCTAAAGTATGAGTATATCACATGGATCCTATTTGTTGTAGTAAATCCTAATCTTATTAACAAGGAAGGAGGTATACAGCTTATTGTATTAATTCTGCTGGTGTTCTGTTTTGTACCTCTCTGTTGTAAGTATTATGCAAGGCATGCACACATTTTGAAAGGTTGCAGTGACTGAACAGTACTGGTACTATATGTTATTCAGTACCAGAATTGCACTCTCTGTGGGCAGTTTTGCTCATATGTTTGCTCCTGTTTGCACCTCTCATGGAAACTTACCTACAGTATCTATCTATAACTCTGACTAATTTTACAATACTTCTGTTGTCTGAAATCCATTATAACATACTGTATGTTGTGATAGCTTGTTCAAGTGGTTAAATCCAATTCTATTAGAGGGTGGTGATGCGTTGCATCTCTCTGACAAACAGACATTTTCAGTACAAAACTATAAGTCATTACATTTTTTTTCCAGCTGCCTTATCCTCAGAATGTTGGATTTGCAACACACTTTATCAAGCACAATTCGTACGCTGCTCCAAACTACATTCAAAAGGTTCTCATCTCATCAATCTCATGTGAATGTGTAATGTGTTGGGTAGGGCTGGGTGATATTTCCAGAATGTCATAGTTTTCTTACTTTTCACATAATCTTATGTGACAATATTACAATTACAATCACACGCTTTTTCATTTTTACGCATTTTTTCCATGCATTTAAATTGAATTATAAAAACATGAGTCGTAAAAGATCCATGAATTAAATACTGTGTAGTGTAGTAAAACATTTTCTCGTGTATCCTCTGCTCTGACACTGGAGACATCATATCCTAGTTCAATTTACATTCACCATATGATTATGAGCTGTCCATGAAAAAGAAACTATTAGTAAACTCCCATTTGTATAACTTTTATAGGCTTGGTTATAAAACTAGGTTGGCAATTGTCTAGCATATTGGCACAAGGCACTGACCATCAATACCGGTATATCAACATTAATCTGAGATTATTTTGCAGCCGTTGTTCTCTCCTCAGCCCTGAAATTCTCCAACTCTGCCAGAGTTGAGAGTGACTTTCGTGTTTTTGCGGGGACTGCAGTATATACACAGCGAGACAACATTGCTGATTGTACCTTTAAGGTGAAGCATTCCTGGAGATATGTAGGATATCCTGTGTAGTAAACAAATTAATAAATTAAGGAAATAACAGAGAGTAGGAGATGTATTTAGTTGAAAGCTGTCGAAATAGAATAAAACATTGTTAAAGGTAAAGTCATTCTGGGGAAAACACCTCTCCCTTCAATGTCATACGTTGCTCTTTCAGAAGCTCTGCCATACTGTACACACTATGCAGTCTGCACCGCATTGTGTTCCCATTCACAGAGCCATGACTGTAGAAGTACCAGATTATTTTTTCAGCATGTCTGAATGAGCAGCTAGTGGGGCGCGAGGAGATATTTGGTTAGTTTGACAGAAAGTGCATTATCTTACAATTGCTTATTATACCTTTAAGACTGTCCGGCTGTAACCTGTTTTCTTCTATCCCACAGAGTCTCCATTCATCAACCCCCAACTCATCCTTAATTAATAATGTACTGAGAGTGAAGGTTAATGTATGAGATGAAATATGCATGCATTTTATGAGAACCTATACAGAACTGACCTTATGCTGTGTTCTTTCATTGTGGTTTAGTTTTACCGTGCTCTGCACAAAAAGTTAGCACCTCTGCCCACCATGGCTCATTGTGTTGCCACTGGTCACACTATTGACTGATATGTCTACTAATAATTGAGCAGTGTGAGCTGAATGTACAATATACTGATGTAATTATACTGCACAGATCGGTCGAACACAAAACATTTTTTCTCTCAAAATAGGCTAATGATTCCAGGGATGGACCATATTCTCATTAGCCACATAGTATAGCCAGGGCAACCGGTCAGTGAAAGCAGGAGGCTAATTATTGCAGATACGGTGCGCTGACACAAATTGTCAAATTATATGAAATGACTAATGATCTTGGTGTGCAGCTCTGTGTGTGGAGGATGAACATGGGGATCTGATAATTGGAACTGCGGACAATGAACGACTGTCTGGTTCTCACATTTCTTTGAATATATACCCTAGGCCTGGTGATGTTACAAATGGATAGACAGTTATAGGATGCACCTAGACCCACAACATCCTAGACCCACAACATCAATATGAACAGCTTTTTAAAGCCTCCAATAAGCCACAAGGCTGTATGCCTATTACTTACTCTAAAGGTTGGTACTGTATATAAAGTCCCTGCTAGATTGATATTAGCATCAATATTACCAGATCCAAATCCAACTGCAAAAATCTCTATTATCTCTCTCTCTCGATTTTTCTAATGAGTGAGAGAGACAGACTATATGTGGCTAATACATTTCCAATTTTTGTTTATTTTTATTTTTATTTATTTTTAAAAGGTTTGTACATATTTTCTCCTCTATTTGCTTTCCATCCCCAAACTACATCTCGTTGTTAATATGAGCAATGCATACAGCGCCATCTTGTGAAACATTCATATATTAATAAAGGGGCACTTTAACTGTCATCATGAAACATTACAACCCCCAATGCAGGAATCACAAATCACTCAAAAGCATGGTTTACATATATATCTATCTGTTTTCAATCTAATTATATGGGTGTGCCTATATTTTGAATTAATTCAACGATATTACAAAACCAAAGAAATAGTCAGAGAGACTGAGGCCAACAGCGTCAGTAGATGGCAGTAGCATTGCATCATTGCAAGTCCTTAACAGGTGCTAAAATCTTTTGTAATGTATGATCATCAAAAAAACATGAAACTGTTAATGTTCAAAAATAGAAAAACGAGGGTACATTTTGTTAGCATTTATACAATGATTTCTGTATGTGGCCGACCTGTGAGCTGATCTTTCAACCTGTTTTTGTTTGAGCCTAGATCATATTTTCAAACATAAGCTGAATAAAATCTTCGATCTTATTCACTCGTGAATCAGAAGTGTAGCGATTCACATGTAGCCTAACAATAACATGTCAAACTCTCGTGTCACACTTATAATTAGAAAATATGATAAGTTAGGCTACAAGCGCGAGTCTCCCTCTATAATTTAGTCACAGATTTAGAAAGTGCACACTAATTGCATTTTGTCTCTTATCTCATAAATTGGATCCCTTCCAGGGGCTAGTAGAATTCCCGTATTCAGTCATGGAAGAAGAGCAAAGGGCTTTCGCTGAGAAGTTTTGGGAAGCAATGACATCCTAACTTGCTAAAAACATGACTGATTCTGCCTTGCACTGACTGCTTACAGTATATATTATTTTTTGCTTGCAATAGGGTATTTGAAGCTGGCGGCAACAGTTCAGACTTGCCATGTGAAAGGTACTTAGACATGTTTTCTTGCTTATGCTAGAGTGTGTCTGGTGTGTAGAGGAACACTGCATTAATACAGCACTGAGTTCACGGTTCACCAACCTCAATCAGATTTTAAAATAGGCTAACACAGTTGGATGAAAATGTTAAAGCTAATAAAACATTACAGCAACAAGATCTGAACATATTCCGTTAATTTATTGCCATGCTTCATCTTCTTAATATAGATAAGATAATATAAAACGTTATTATCCATTTCTGGAAATATGTCTTTCTTACACATGGCTATAGGCAAAAATTATAGACCTACTACACAATTTAGGCCTACAGCTAATATGGCAGCGATCTTCCAGTATCACTTTAGAGTCAAGAATGTTTACACAGTGCTTTGGTCTCTGTGCCCTGCTGGCATCTTGCTGGCCTGTCGGCCAGATGGGTCAGTGACAGTTTGGACGAGGCTTAGCTGGGCCCCTTCTGTTGTCTAGGAGGGGCCCCTCATGGGACTAGAACCTTAGGGAACAGAAACTGGATAACAGACTAAATAAAGCACGCGCACGCGCACAAGCTCATACAATGGGATAAATATAGAGGAATGTATACTGCACAGCAGGTTGAGGCTGTATGGATACAATAATATGAGACATACTGTAGTCTATTGCATTGTAATAGGAGAGAAAGTATTTTTGTTAGAGAGTGCCTTGTTAGACCTGACGATCTTCCTGCGTCATGCAACTGAGCGGAATAAAATAAGAATTAATGTCATTTTTCAAATCAGACAAGCTGCTGGAGTTAATTTTTTCTCTCTCCATGTCAAGTACAAATTTAGTGAAGTCATCCTCAACAGTTACTGCAGCCCATTAGCTCCATTGTGAAGATACATAATTGATGTAGCCTTTGGGTAGAGTTTAATCAAATGGAGGGTGTTCTACACTTCACAGACAAATGAAGAATTAGGCTCACAATCTTAAATGCACAATGTAAAGCCATTACTCCTATTCAAATTGATGTATTTAAGTTTGACTGTGCATTTCCTTTATAGCTCCAGTGGCAAAATTGTGTAATTCATGTAATATATACGTCCTGGCAGATGTTCTGTATTCAAAACACCTGTCAGGAAGGGTTGCTGTCCTGGGAAGGTCAGACACCTTCTTTTGTGGTCCCCTTTCAAGGTTCATTATATTTTTCAAGGTTTTTTTCCTTGCAAAATGGTTTCCATGTGAAATGTGGGCCTTTACAGCTCTTTGAGACTGTAATGTGATTAAGGGCTACATTTGCATTGATTTGATTTGACTTGAAAAGCAACATACAGTATAAGCAACAAGGAAACAAACCAAGGTTTCTTTTCAAACTTTTTACCTCAATACAAAATGAAGACTTATGTGGGTTGTGGAACTGCATTTGTGCAGGGGTCTTGGTGGAAATTAATGGTTTTAACTCTCTAATCATATTTCACAGCTGGCTAACACTCACTTCTGTCAACAGTTGTTTAGGCTGCAGATATATCTGCATCAGTCCTAATACTGTTGGCTGCTCCTGCGCGAATGCAGGTTTAAATATGTATTAGCCTGTGTACAGGCTTATAGTGGATTGCATCTTTAATTTAGCCAAAGCCTTTTCTCCACAGAAGCCTTTTTTGCCAAGGGAAATCAAAGTTATAAAAATTATACCTCTGAACAGCAACAGATCAAACAGTGAGCATGCATCTCACCTAAGCGCGTTAATAATACACCAATCATTTACACCCATAACAGTAGATATATGATTTTCAAATGATCATTAACTGGAGGGAAGATGAAATTACAGTAGATGCCTGAGAATTATGGGAGAAGGTGATATGTGCAAAGGTGGAGTTTGGTTCACATCCTATCTTTGGTACAGTACAGATAAATGTCATGAATTCGCCATAGATAAAGGAGGTGACTCAGTTAATTGTGCACTGTCACTGTCCATATTTCTAATGGCTGTCAAATGAACAGATTTCAAATATAACTTCTCCACCCTCTAAAATGATCTCAGGGGCAAATACAGAGAGAGAGAGAGAGAGAGAGAGAGAGAGAGAGAGAGAGAGAGAGAGAGAGAGAGAGAGAGAGAGAGGATAGATGGCGAAATAATTAAATAAGTACCAAGAGACACTAATGTGATGGGAATAATACTTGGTCGCTGATTAAAAATGCAATAACATTGTGACACTCATACACAGGCCGTAGAGCCTCAGCTAGAAGAAGGACCTGCTAAGTGGACGTTCAGATGCAAAACAAAATGTCACAATGTCATGCTATATCTGTTACAGTAGCTCACTGTCAAAAACAAGAGTAGTGTTTTACTGAGAAGGATCATATAACAGGGCGGAGCTATTCAGCTGTGAAGCCTTTTCACAAAACCGATCCATTATTATCCATTAGACGCTAATTGTGTGCAGGCCAAAGATAATGTGGATTATACAATTATTTTCCTACCACTGTGTTTTATGTTCACTGATTCACTTTTCATGAAAACCGTGAGGTAACAGACTGTGTCATATGGATACAGCATTGTACAGCTTCTCCTCTGTGGTATGTTCCACTGTATGGTACAGTATATTTCTATTAGACCACTAGCACCACCCAGGACGAAAGAGAGAGAAGGGGGAACATGGATGCCAAGTAAAGACACAAACAAAAGATTTTGAGTAAAAAATAAAAGGGTGTCTTTATTTGCTCTGTCATGGTTCAGGCCTTGCTTGGTCAGTGGACGGAAACAGATAAGCTTCTACTCTGGATGAGGTTGGATAATTGGACATATATGGACTCAGATAGGAGATCCCGGAGCCCAGGAGCCATGAAACAGAGCTAATCTGGGCTCTGGATCACCAAATCGTCTGTGAAAAGCGCATCACGAGTTCTGACAAGATAAGAGAGGCTTTCCTCAAAGGGAAACATGGACCAAACCAACACATCTTCAGTATCTGAAAGGGATGGGCGTTTGTGTTCACAGTGTCATTGATAGTGACACTACTATCAGGCATAAATATATGCACAATTAATGGTGGCATATTACTTTTGAAACCATGCATTTTTATTTGAATTTCTTTCCTACAGGCTTGCTAATGTCTGTCTGCACTATTTACCTGTCTCTTTTTTTTTTAGAAGAAAGCGTCTTAAAGCTATTGTCTGGCGTACACTGTTTCACATGTGATAATCTATTACTGACAGTATTAGACATCCTTATACTATGGAACACCGTAGGGCTTTATGCCCCAGCAGAATGTTCCTAGTTTTCAGTCTGTCATTTACATTACTTTCCATCGCTTTGATGTTCCCTTCATGCTCCCATAAGACATCAGCCCACAGAGCAGGTACATACTGACTCAATACTTATACCCGACTTCTAAGAGTTTACAGTGCGATTCTTAATGTTGTAAGCCTGTAATATAAACCACTTGTTCACTTTTTGTACCTTTTAAATATCCCATTCCACAAAATTTCATCTTTTTGGTAACTTGGCTGCTTAACAACAGGACTCCTGTGTGCTGTTTCTTGGCAGGGGGGGTTGTAGTTCATGTTTCTCACTTTATCCATCCCCTAATGGTTGCCTGCACACAGACAGTGACACAGGCAATTAATTTGGTGGGGGAGAGCCTAGTCTTAATTGGACATAAGTAGGATTTTACTTGGCTGTACACACGAGAAAATGACAGACTGTACACAGGCAAAGTAAAGACCATCTGGTCCCACAGGAGGCGAGGGAGTTGCCAGACAAATGAAAACAGAAACATGTGAAAACCTGTAAGGGTAAAGATCATATTCCTCCCTCTCTCCTACACACACACACACACACACACACACACACACACACACACACACACACACACACTCACACACACACACACACTAGCCAGAATCGCAAACAGAAATTAGCATAGTTTCGTCATACTTCATGTGATGAGTAATTCCACTAGCGAGTGACTTCATAACAACACAGAAAACCCTCTTGCACACATTGTTAAATTATTTTTTCTGTTAGATGGTAATCAATATTGAAAGTAGTTACTGTTTTATGTTTTCAGGCATGCAAGATAATAAATCGTGTTTAGCTCACAAAGACCTGGCTGTCCGCAAGACAAATTGATCTGACATGTTATATTATTCATGTAGGGTTTGTGGTGAGCGAGGGAGTGAGGAAACAGAGAGACAGGACAGATAGATAGATGGATAGATAGATGGATAGATACATGTAGACATATACCTACTCCCTCCCTCTCTACATGATGGCATTTTTCGGTAGTGGCAATGTTGTAGACATAGTTTTAAAGTGACATTTTTATCATTTTCAATAAAGCATTAAACAAACCAGTAATCAATCCAAGTATTTAAGAAGTACAGTGAAAGGAGCAATACATGCATTCCTGTTATCTGAGAAGTATGAACGTGAACATTCATAAGTACAAACACATATGCACATTATACTGTATGCATGCAAAGAATCAATGACATGCTGTCTTGTTCAATTGTATAAAAGATAACAAAATGATTTTATTATATTTTTGTAATTTGACAGACATCACAACATACTTGCATGGTTGTTCTGAT
Source organism: Aphredoderus sayanus (assembly GCA_027564795.1). Lineage (NCBI taxonomy): Eukaryota > Metazoa > Chordata > Actinopteri > Percopsiformes > Aphredoderidae > Aphredoderus > Aphredoderus sayanus. The sequence continues at coordinate 2,759,875 of JAODUG010000022.1, read as the reverse complement.
ATTGTTTTCCACACCATTGATGATTAGGCATATGAACCCATATCAAATGCTATAAAACAAACATGCTTGCAGATACAGAGGGGCCAATTTAACAACAGATTAAAGCCATATTCTGTCAAGAATACAGACGCTCTCTGGTAGAAGAAACAAATGAGCAGCAGAATGATGCCGTAGATCACATTATTTTCATAATTTATTTCTCTCTTTTTTTTGTTTACATCAAATAGAACAGACATACATTGACACATGCAATGTGAACACATTGTGTTGCTTCTCTTTACCATCCAAAGCCAATTCAACAAAGACTGGATATCTATTTTTGTACTCCAAACATGAAAATACTCTCAAATATTTACAAAAAATATATAGTTACAATGCCCATCACTCACTCACATAATAATCTGGGATCAATTCACTCATTTTAGCTGATTATATTAAAATGAAAACATAATGTGGCAAAGCTCGCTATTTTATGTGATAAAATCAACAGTTGGCTGAAAGAAAGAAATAGGCACAAGGTAGAAATCACTTCTAAGCAATTCAAAAACATAAACGTTATAATGGAAACTCCAATAGAGAGAATATGGCTTTAATGATATTTAAAAAAAAAAAATATGTAGAGAATAAATCCACTGTCCTGTCCTTGTTGTTGGTGACCGTCACGCACAAACTCCCATTAGCAGGCGGGTCACCGATCAGGGAGTACGGAAGCCTCCACTTTACAAAGGAAATGTCGGGTTCGTGACTCCAACCCAGCTGATGCTGGCCTATAGCTCTGCTTACCTGGCCTTTATAATGTCTCCATGACACTCGGATGCTATCCACAGTCCCGTAGTGCTTAGCTAGGTAGTGCTAGCCTCCTGATCTCTCACTTGTCTGCCTTGAGGTGCTTCCATCCCTTGGTCACCACGGATAAAACAACACAGAGGGTTTCAAATCCGGCTGGTCAGATCCTGAGGTTGTTGTAACTCACGTATGTTTTCTTGGTAGCCTGACCTGCAAACAGAGACGAGAGCAGAGCTAAGATGGAGGTTTACTTTGCGCATGCTGAACACCTTTTTGAACTCAGCAGCACAAGCAACGACACATAATCTGGCTGAAACACAGTGAATACTGTGCCATGCATTCTTATCAGCAGCTGTGTGCAATCAGCGGAGATGTTTTCTGGCCAAGCGTATTATTCCAAATCATTCACTCCCGCGTGTCAAACTTTGGTTTCTATTTTCAGATGTTAACTAGCGATAAAAACACAAACACCACACAAGTGGGCACCTAACAAATGGTAGGGGCATGCGATGTGAACCCAGTCTGGATTGCCATGGAAACCCATCAGAATGTGGCTGAGTGCCTAGGTGGTGCGTTTGTCGGTGCATGGATGTCTATCTGAATGTGTTTGTCTGTGTGAGACAGAAAACAGGAGGAGTATGTGTGTGCTGTGAATGCATGTTTGTACTGCACCTAGGTACAGTAGTGATGAAGTGGAGAAGGGAAACATCGACGTACATTGTGTTTTCTTAAGCAGAGGCATTGCTCTACACGGACTGCCTTAATGTTGCCATGGAGACGAACTCCCATGGGCTATGCAATTAAAGTCCTACCACTTCTTTACAGCCTCATTTTGTAGTCTTGGCCAGGAACTATTATGAATAAAACATATGTAAATGTACACAAATTTTTCTCCTGGAAGCATTTTAAGAGAACGTGTGTGCATGTGAGATTTGCACATGGCTGATGTAGACATCTCTGCTATTGCGATGTTATTTCTACCATTCGCCTCTGATAAATATATTTACATAATTCCCCAGCTCTTTTTTGAAGCTCTATTTCTTTGCCACAGCAGTCATCGTTAATACACTGAAAATTACCTTAAAAACGTTAAATCATCCATGCGTTGCTGTTCTACTTCGTTTATCAGCATCATTACCACAGGGACAGCGAGGGGACATTTAATATCTCTGAATTACAGGGCAGAGCCCCCCCACCCCCTTCTCTGAGAGACATAATCAGGATGATATTAGGGCATATCAATACAAGTGTAAATTTGCAGCTCTACTAATGCTCTTAATCCTATAAATCATTTGGAGTCTCCTCATGCGCGGCTGACAGGCCCTGAAAGGGAGGTATTTGGCGCTCTGATGGTTACAGGGGTTGACGGACAGTCTCCAGGGACGGCGGAGCCACAGTTCAGGTTTCAAGGCGGCCATGCACATAAATTCGCCATTAATAAATGTCACTTCCACTGCTGCTAAAATGGAAGGGCAAGGGGGAGGAGAGAGGAGTGCAGGGACAGCAGGATGAGCGGGCGAGAAGACGGTGGTGTGGGGAGAGACAGAAGGTGAGAGACGCACAGGAACAGATGACGAGGGGCACTTTCCGTGGGAACGCCGCTCAGAGCGCGGGCCCTGGCAGGGCTGTGCGGCGTGCCGCCCTGCTCTGGGACTTCTCATCCACTGCTGTGACAGCTGTTGAGGTTTCGCCCCCTACACACTGCGTGTTCACTGGATGAGCCACATGTGCAAATGGCAAGAATGTGTGAATCTCTCCTGATATGCTTACATCAGGTCATAGTCTGCACGTAACCTTCACGCATGTGGATGTTCACATTCTAATACTATATACATGTACTGTATACACACAAACACACGCACACGCACACATGCACACGCACACACGCACACATACACACACACACACACACACAGGCTCCCATGCAGGCACACACAAAAAAGAAAACACACACACACACACACACTATGGCAAGCTTTTCAGATATCTGTTCATTGTATCTAATCCAATAGTTAACTATTCTCTATTCCAATAGGGTATATTATTTAGATACTTGTACCTATTTCAATACTTAACTAATATATATTCTAATACTTACTAGTATCTATTTTTTTTATCTATTCCAATAGTTAACTAGTACAGTATGTATTCAAATACTTTCTAGGGTCAGTTCTTAGATATTATTCTTTAGATACTATTAGTAACTATTCAAATAGTTACTAGTATATATTCTAACTTTTATAGTATCATTTCAAATTGTAGTATCAGTAGTAATTTTGACTAGTCCAGTTACCAATGACATGTAAATAAAGAAATTGTTACTTAATAGTTAAAATGTTACTAGTAAGTATTAGAATAGATACTAGTAACTATTAGTATAGTAACCATTGGAATAATTACTAGTCAGAAGAACATCGCAATATGAATATGAATTATATTGGAGATATCATGACCCTCAACTTGAATAAGAACTATAAGATGTCTTCATTCAAACTGAGACATGCATTAACATGAGTGCTGAACACAGTCTATGCACACTGCGTGCTATATTGTTGTGTCGTTTTTGTAGATAAAAAGGCGAGAGCACGAGTCACATTGAAAAGTGGTGAGCTGAATAGTAGGGTAGGCTAGCTAGGCTATCCTCACACTTTGTGCCCAACACAGCCGTTTAATGTGCAGAATCAGCCTTTATTTTACACCTACAGTACCGCTGCACACATCAACATGTAAGACATACATCTATAAAGCAGTGTGTTTAAAACAAATAATAATATGTATAAATTCGCTGCAACTTTGCAAGCCCAAGTTGCAGCCCATGTCTGAGTGAAGAACTAATTTAGACACATTTATTATTGGAAACAAATAAAATAATAAAATACTGCAAGATCCACATAGCCTATTAGCAGCTAATTACCATAAGCTATAGCCTAGATATTTTGTAGTCAATGTTACTAGTTACTTTTTTTGTGTCTAAATATACACTAGTAACTATTGTAATAGATACTAGTAAGTCTTGGAGAGTAATTGTCAAAACGGCTTGCCATACACGAACACATGCACACATGCACACACGCACACACACAGGCTCATTCAGCTCATGACAGACAAGTGTGACAATTGCTGGGTGTTTGGAGAAATTCCCATGAAAGCCTGTCATCTCATAGTCATAATTCAAAGTGGGGTTAGTGATGCACCTGTTGGCGCCATGATCGCACCATGTGATTAAGCACTATGCGGGAGAGCAGTCCATTGGGGGCTGGGATGTGTGATTTGCATGAGCTGTCAATCATTTCCGTCTTCATCCAGACAACTTGTGGGAACACAGAGCTGCTATGGCAACATGGTTCCTAAATCCAGCCTAATGACAATTTTTAGACCCGTTTTCCAAAAATCTTTTCTACTCCCTAATGATTGTCACATCAAACACTGTCACCCAACCCAGATCACTTTAGTAGAACTATCTTAGCTAACACGACGTGTTGCAGATGAAGGGGGTTATCACAAAGCAATGTCCATTATTATCCTACTTTAATTTTTTGCAACACAGTTTAACTGCATTTCTTAAAACATATTCTAGGTCTCTACTATTCACTGATGCAAGAAATACCTTCAAACACACATTCGAGGAAATGTGATTTTAGAAGTTTCCAAAATAATGTAAATATGGATAAGGATCATTCTTGAAGAAACAATAATTAAGACCAGTGGAAATATTAAACTTGACTTTAAGTCATTCCGGGCATGACCTGCCCTGTGGCCTTAGTGTGATATGTCATACAAATAGTCTAAATAAAAATGTCAAGAATCTGTAAAACCTTTTCAGGCATATCGTGGTCCAAATAAAACACTCATGTATTTCACCACATGTTCAAAATACTCTAAACCATCTGGTAGTAGAGAATGCATGCCAGTTTTGAACATTACCACTTTATCAGGCACTGAGGTTTTGTGGCTCTGGGTTACAATTTAGCTTGCCAACTTACTCATGGGATCGGCGGAGGGGTTCTCACACAGCTCTGTCTTGGCCTCTCCGTTGGGCCTCTCGCTGGGCTTCTGCGACAGACGCGATGACATTGTGGCAGCAGTGACCACAGCCTTGAAGCTACGCTTCCTCTTTTGGACATTGAGCTCTGGGTGAAAGATAATGATGTACACCTTGGGCATGTAGAGCATGCCCAGTGCTACTGAGGCACTGAGGTTCATAGAGATGGTCAGCGTGGTTGTCTGGATGTACAGCTGGTGGAGCAAGACACAGGTGAAAAGGTAATTGATCACAGAGGTTCTTAAACGTTTTGACATTGCCACATTTCAGAGCTGCCAAACTGAAGCAAGATTTAGCAGAATAGGTCTGGGAGGGCTAGAAAAGAGCTGAGCAATTTATAGTGTCAACCTTCAAATGTATAGGCCTGTAATCATACGTATAAGAAACTGTAAGCGGGTGGAAAGATAATTGATAACACAAAACAAAATGAAAACAAAGGCAGATACATTTATAGGCTCTTATTGTATTATTAATCACATGCAGCAATATGCAATAAATAGTATGTCTCAAGCTCAGCTCTCTTGCTCAGGCAGAACCGCATGTGGGCTCCTCCAGCCCTTTCATTTTCATTCAGGCATTTTATGGCCAATAACAGTAATCATCACCCTGCTGTGGAAACACTGGAAATATACACTAATAACCAGAGCTATATAATTATATCTGTATATCCGGCCAAGGATGTTCTTTGGACTCTGTAATTAAGTCAATTCTAGATCGACAATGGGATATTTTTGCTCAAATGATCCATTGCAGCAGTCTAAAGGAGAAACGAGGGAATGCCTACAGATATTAATGTGACAATGACACAGCTGAGCGCTATATAACTATAACTACTTCATAGGTAGTATGGTTATGCGTACAGTAGTCCAACAGCATTTATTAAACCCTGACCCGCAGCCACTGACTCAAGTCACACAGTGTTTATGTGCTTTAGCATCACCATGCCTTTATCAAAATGTCCTCCCGTGGCCTATTTCCTTCTTATCTGAGTTCTGGGACCCTCGACAAGCTTAGCTACACTGTGCAGGGATGCTATTTCATTTCTGACACCTTTGCTGTCCCCTCATATCATTTATCACACAGATCTTCAGGTTGTTTCTGATGCAAATCCCACCTCTGGTGCAGTGGATGAACATGGACTAAGATAGCCACACGGGGCCTTACACACGGGTGCCGTTCCTTTCTGCACAGAGTCATGAATTTGCAGCCCTGGCAGTGTTTGAGGGCTGCATGTGAAAGGATTTCACACTGATAAGTGGTTTAAGATCATTCAGTCTGTCAGTCAGAGATATAAGCAGGTACACTCTGTTAAGTGCTTTCTCTGTGGTAATCCACTTCATAGACTGTATTATATCTTCCCCATTGTTTAATACTCAGAGTGTACGTAACCTTTAATAACGTTATAATTCTGGTGAAGAATCTGAATAATTCTAATCTCCAAAGGCAATTTTAAACCAGTAATTTATAGTGCACTTTCCAGGGGCCCTTGTTTGAGGCCATTCCTAAAACCATTGAATCTACTTTACTAATCTAATGTAGGCCTACTTGAATGCATCAAATGCCACTTATATGCTTTTTAGTCATCAAATGCCAAGGCAGATAGTTCAAAAATATGCACGCCCAGTACTATATCTGCACAGCAGTGAAACTGAATCAGCAAAAGAAAGAAATGTCACTGTTTGCATACTGTTTTTCCTTGTAAATACCACCAATGATGGTAATTCCCCTCATACAAAATAAAGAGTGATTTACATGCCAGTCACGCCTTTGTCTTCTGATCTCCGCCATTCATTCAAATATGCAATATAATCAACACGGCAATAGCCTGAATTGCTCCCCTCTCTCTCAATCTCTCTCCACTGGCTCTATCTGTCTTTACGCCCCCACCCACACCACACCCCACCCCCTGCTTTTTTCTCTCTCTGTGGAGCAACTTCAGAGCCAGAGATCTGGCACGCCATGCATTAATAACCGTGTGAATATCATGGTGCTCATATCAAACATCTCTGAGAGCCCTCTGCTCTGTGGCACTGCACTGTAAACAGGGGACAATGTGATTGTTGGCCATTCCCAGGTAGCGACCGGGTGTGTGATTGGATGTTGGCTAATCATTAGAGGTTTCAGCGCGGCATACTTTGTCACTTCCAACCACCAATAAATCTGCACCTTTTGTAGTGTTACTGTGCCTGGCAGTTGCTAACCTGTCTGGTGTCCATAGCAACACTAGTCGGGTGCAAGCATCCACGATACTGCATATATTTATGGCATAATACTGCATAAGCATTTAATGAGATTCTGTTGCATATACTGAGCAATGCTGACCCTATCAGAAGTGATTTATCTACCATGCAATGGAGCTGATTTACGACCAGTGTCCTGTTTTGTACACATAGTGCTAACAAACCAAGCTGAACATACTACTGAACAACACACATTAGGGGTTTTCCAGGCATAAAATGGCACTTTTATGAATTTCTGACTGAAGACAGAGTTATACAGTTATTAAAAACATTAAAATGTTGTATTGAAACAAAATGGCTCTGTTTGTACAGTTGAGCCTTACACAATTTAGGCCACATGTTATAGCACTGAACATAAATATCAACAAATAACCAAAGGCCTATAATTTCACACTCCATTTTCAGTTAATATTATGTTATTATTTATATTAAAGCATAAATAACAAAAAGCCTATCCTGACACACTCTATACACTAAATATTATTTACACTATTTACATCCAGAGGCAAAACATTGCAGTCATCCATCTTTCAGTTTTTAACAATAACAATGGGATGTTTGTTAATACTCATTTGCATTCCTACAGTATATCATCAAATGTATGTTTTATGTTTTCATTTCAAATCATGACTGATAAGCCCATATTATCTGAGCCTTAAGCAGGAAAGCAGGAAAATAAAAATGATGACACATTTACATTCATTCACTATGCAGTACTATGCAGGGAATGTATTTAAATCAAATCAATATTCTAGCTTGATCCAACTTGCAGGACACAAGTTTCTGTCCTTCACACAGTTGCAAAGGGTAACCTTTAAATAAACCATTCAGTAAGAAAGCTTCAGTGTTCGTCTGAAGCATGAACTAAAAAATAGCGTGATCAATAATACATAATTACCAGCTTTAGCCTTTCCATGAGAGCAGTCTAAAGACAGTTTGCCTCCTGGTCTGCCGTGGTATATATTTAATTTGGCCTTATGCAAGGCTGAACAGGAGCAGTTAGGTTGGATGGTGTCTGCCAGATTCCTCAAGTTGAATTGGCTGCAGGCAATAAGGCAAGACAAGCAGCTCATAGCCTTTTACACACGGAGGAGAAAAAGAGGAAGGGATTCCCATCAAAACATAAAAACAATACAAAAATGCCCCACGTGGTACCTGGTACTTCACTGTGGGGCAGTTGGTCAATTTTCTTTTTCTGTGATGACTGGGCTCACCGCATTCTTTTTCAGCTACACTACATTGGCAACACTATAGTGCCAAGGAGTGATGTTAAAATTACAATGACCAGTAAGCTGACTGTATCTATTGCATGGGCAGGGCATAACAGTAGTCTATATCAGTTTTAAAAAAGTGTTTTGTAATGCCAAGGAGAAGTGGCAAAACATTCATAGCTGCTTCCTTGGAATTCTGTAAAGAATTAATGAAAGTTCTAATTTTTTAGAGAAGTGGGCAGAGATTATGGGTGCTGAAGGAAAATTCCATTGGTGTGATAAACAAGTTTAGAAACATGGAAGTTCTGCCCACTTTTCCTCTCTATTACAGATATATGTTTTTTCAAGGGACTTCTGTAGGACTTTGACCCAAATTCACAGCCCTCTCAGCAGCCACAAGAATGTTTAGCTCATCACAGGGCATATATAATTAATTCCTGTTGCTTTAACATAAATAAATACATGAAGTCTATTTTACAACTGCTTGGCAACTCTCTATTTATAGCAGCACTAATGATTTATTAACACCCTCATCAGGAACCAAACGAATGCCTGTGAGTTTTAAATTTTATTGACAAGTCAAATGCCAGAATCCAGCCACAACAAATGCCATGTCTTCCACTTAGACAAAAAGCTGTTGAGCATAATTCCCATAATTATCCCCACCAGGGATATATTTACAACGAAGGCAATTTAGCCTGGCGTAAAGACTATAAACGTGCACAGAGATAAAGACTCCATTCAGCCAGTGACAATTAGAATGTTCTTCGCCCTGTTGGAGAGGGCCTTCAATAGATTTGGCGGATTTGTAGTCTCGTCTCATCTACCTGGAAGTCCCTTGTTGGTTTGGGTGGACTATTTCTTCGCCCTGGCTGAGATCATGAATAACCCTGCATGGTTGTCTGCTGCAAAGCCCTTTGCGACACCAGGGACCTATCTTTTCTTGTGAATGGCCTCATCACACCTCTCCCCATAGTCTCTTCTGACTGGCTGAAAATCCCTTTGCTTGTGTGAGAGAGATTATATAAGTAGGATGAAAGTTTTAGAGAACAAGATTGTGATTAAAAGGAACAGAATGATATGGACAACCAGCTTTGCACAAACTTCTATAAATGTGAGTGTGCACTTGACATACTGTATAAAACATTGATCAGCTAATGTGGGTCAGGAAAATGTCTTGTACTGTATACTGTAAGCATGTATAATGCACATGGTACACAGTATATTATGGCATCTATGCTATAGTATAGTCTACAGTACATGCATGCTGTTGTGTGCTGTTTTAGGCACATCTTCTTGTCAGCTGTGGAAAAGTGCCTCTATTCTGTGTCACAATCCATAACCTCAAATTCTTTCCATCATATTTGACCAACTTAAGCCTTTTGCCTGCAGATCCCCTCTGGTGCAATCCACTCAACGTTAGAAACATAAAAAAATGATGCACCAAGAGCATCTCAAATATCACTTTAAGACATTGTCCATTTCAAGTGTCAAGTGTAATTCCTGTCACACACGTTGTTTTCCAGAAAGACAGTAGGATTACAAGATGCAATTTCAGCCAAATACTTTTTGCCATGTAAAATTGAATGGGAAAATGGATTTTCCAAGTATATTTAGTCTTTGCTAATATAACCTGGCAGCTCTGTCTGTATTTAAGAGCTACATGACCTATCTCACAAGAGCCTAAGTGGTTTTTGGAATAGGGTTTGAAAGGTTACACATATGAGTGTATTTTGCTTTTTGCAATACAGCATTGCAAACTGCCTTGTGCACAATATAATATACATTAGAAGTCCATTTTATTTGGTAAATGTTCTCATTTATCAAAATATCTAATCAGCCACTGTGGCAGCAACTCAATGAGTAAACACGTTCAGTTGATGTTCAGAGCAAATATCAAAATGGTGAAGAAATGTGATCTAAGTTACTTTGAGCGTGAAATGATTGTTGGTGCCAGATGGGGTGGTTTCATACACAACTGTCTCTAGAGTTTACAGAGAATGGTTGCGAAAAAACAAAAAATACCAAGTGAGTGGCCGTTCTGTAGGCACAAATGCCTGGTTAACAAGAGGCCAGAAGAGAATGGTCAGACTCAAGCTGACAGAAAGGTGACAAAAATTCAAATAACTATACAATAGTAGTATGCAGAAGAGCATCTCTAAACACTTCAAACCTGGAAATGGGCTGAAGCAGCAGAGAACACAAAGGCTCCCACTCCTAATGAAGTGCCCACTCAGTGTACAGTATGCATCTACAGGGAAGTGTAAGCGTTCAGGAATATCAAACTCATACTTGTCTCAGGCGCCAGGTTAACTAAATGTACAGGGAGCTCTGCACCTAAAACGAACTCATAATACAAAAAAGTACACCCAAAACAGCCCAGGTAGCAAGTTCTAGTGGGCCTGCAGTGGGCATGCAACTTAGTCAGCAACTAAGTTGCTGACTACAATTTATTTTACTAATGGGTCACATCTGTAGTCTAAACATTAAGCCCATTTTATTTGGACTAGCTCACCAAATGTACACATAACAAATCTGACGATGATTTATTGGTGATTGATAGGGATGTTTTAGTTTAAACAGATACATCTGCCCATGGTATTACAAAAAAACAACAACAAAAGCCTGATATTATTATGGAGTGTCAATCAAGTTATGTCGGATCTGATTTAGATGGCGGGTCAGATTAGTTTGTGTTTGACCATTTATTATCACTTTGCTAAAGGCAAAACCAGGGCATTTAAATAAGAAATCTATTGTGGCATTAATTCCCAACCCATCTCTTCTGCAGTTATTTTCAGAATGAGACTTGTGCAGTGTTTGTTTTACACGCCCATGCATTTCCGGGCATAGGAGGAGGAGCTGTTCCTGGAGGCTGGTGACACAGTCTCACAGTCATTAAGTTCAGTGTGGAGTAGCTGACTGAGCACATGCAGGTGCAGGAGAAGCGCAGGATGCTCTGTGATCTTTTGTTACCATTTGCGCATGGCTTCCCTTATAATGTGAGTCTGGATGGGTGAGTCTGAGGGAGGGAGAGGGAGTCACAGGTGTGGAAAATAAGGTCATCTAAATAGTGTTGAGGTAAAGAAAATTCACTATATGCAGTCCCGGCTTTGGGTAAATGGACAAGGGGGCCAAAGTCCTAGCAGCAGCAAGGTACAGTACACCATAATAAAAAATGTTGGATTACTGAAAATGGGAAAGCGAATCTGCTGTACCTGATTTCTTAGCCTGACAATAGGCACAATATGACAAAGTATAAACTTTATTTAACCTTCAGCAGTATATTGTAGCCGGCACACAAAAACACAACATTTTCTAAGATACATCTTAAAGGTACCCTCCTCACTTTGTGTCTGGAATTACCCCTTGTGGTTGAAACTAGCATTACAGTCCCATAACTGAGTGAGGCATTCTGCTCTATTCCTAGCCCACAGTGCACATAAGCTTACACTGCTCTCTACACTTACTGTTACAGCCCAGAACAACTTTGTGGACAGTTGTGTTTCAAACATCACAGTGACGGTGTTAAGAGTATAACACAATATAATGTGATTACTTTAAAGGATTCTCAGTTTTGTCTAGACCAACAGTAAGAAGCCAACTACACCATACACTATACACCAGTGTTTCTCAAATGAGGGTACACGTACCCATTGGAGTACTGGAAGATACTACATGGAGAGAAAAGCAAAATCTTAACATTTGAAAAATATAATGAAAACCGTACTCATTTATTATCATCCCCAAAAAAATAAGGCTCTAAATAAAACAATGGCATATTAGTCTGTGCATTCCAATTGCCTACCTCTCAATTTAAATATTTAGTATTTTCTGTATTGGAGCAACCTTTAAAATATATTTAGAACAAAATATCTTATGTGTACTTTTTTTCAACCATGCTATTTGTGTAATGAATGATGCAAATATCTATATTTTCTGCCTAGAACATGCAGTACTGTAGACCATTCTTTTAAAAACACTGTGGTGTGAAGGGAACTGCCAGTGTTCAGAAACAGTTAACTACATAAAGAGGAAAGATAAACACATTACTGGCTCGCTAGATGCCATAAGTAACATAATGAACTCCTAATCGTTGCTGAGGGTGTAATTCATCTATGAAATCAGCAGCAAATTGAGATGAGCGAAATCGGTTTCTGATCCATCTCATGTGGTAGCTTAGCAGGAAGGATATTGACCGGCGTGACTCTCAAAAGGTTAGCAGTAACACTTTCCTGTCGGCATCGATATTCTGTCAGTGGAAAATATCCACTTCGCTCTATCATGCAAACATAGCCTGTCAGCCATTGCTCACAGCTCGTGAGAGCTGTAGATAAATATGTGTTCTACCTGATAATGGTCAAATAAACAGTAACTTATACAGTATACAGGTTAAAACTGTCACATTCACAATCAACTGTGTTGCTCCCAATGGCAAGTGCAGCTGCAATGAAAGGGAATGCCCTGAATCAGGTTATTATTTTCTTTCTCCGACCCCCTCTTCTCCCTGCTCCTTATCCTCCCCTTTCTACACCCCCTCAACTGGCTTCTGTTCCTCTCCAGAATATATAGCATATGAGCCTGTGTGAGCCGTAGGCACGAGAGCTCAGATAATGGCATAAGGAGATTCCTGCACCCCCATCCCAAGCCCTCCTCAGGCACTTCACAGCATTCTGTTGCTTAACATCAAAACCTCATCCTTCCTTAAAAATAGGACTATTTCTGTCTCCTGCGGTCCTTGTGTGGGTTATGAATTTTAAATCAAAAGAAAATGAGCCTGTGACTTATACACATTGGCCGCGTGGATGGGTTTGCTTTGTGTACCGCGCCTGTGTTGAAGTGTTTGCACAAGGCTGCATACTGTATGTGCTGCGTGTGTGTGTGCGCGTGTTTTTAGGGGATAAAAACAGAAGGCCAGAAGGACTGATAAAGGTAATAATGTGAGAGGAAGCGGAGAAACAGCCGAGACACAGGGAAAAGAAAAGAGAGGGAATGTGGGTGAGAGCACGAGAGGAAAAACAGATGACTCACCTTCTCCGCAGACTGCGCCGTGCCAAAGAAAATGGGGATGAAGGCCAGCCACACGATGCAGGTGGTGTACATGGTGAAGCCAATGGGCTTGGCCTCATTGAAGTCCTCGGGCACGTCCCTGGTCTTGATGGCGTAGATGGTGCAGGTCACCATCAGCAGGATGCTGTAGCCCAGCGAGCAGATGATCTGCAGGTCCGTGATGTCGCACTTGAGCACGCCGCGCGCCAGCAGGGGGTCGCCGGTCTTCTGCTCGTCGTAGTCGATGATGGTGTTGGGCGGGTCCACGGCGAACCACACCAGCACCCCCAGGAGCTGCACGCAGATCAGGCTGGCGGTGATGGCGATCTGGGAGGTGGGGCTGATGAAGCGCGGCGCCGTGACCGTCTGCTTGCCCTGCTCGAAGATGCGGTAGATGCGGTTGGTCTTGGTGAGCAGCGCGGCGTAGCTGATGCACATGCCCAGGCCCAGGAAGATCCGGCGGAAGGCGCACACGCCCACGTCGGGCTTGGCGATCATCAGGAAGGTGATGATGTAGCACAGGAAGATGCCCGTCAGCAGCACGTAGCTCAGCTCGCGGCCCGACGCCCGCACGATGGGCGTGTCGTTGTAGCGCACGAAGGTGGCCATGACGAAGATGGTGGCGATGATGCCCAGCATGGCCAGGAAGACGGGGATCACGGCCCAGGCCGAGTGCCACTCCAGCTTGACGATGGGGATGGGCTGGCACGCCGTCCTGTTGGGGTTAGGCCTCATGTCGTAGGCGCACAGCCTGCAGGAGGTCTCGTCGTACTGGTACTGGTAGCCGTCGCACAGCTCGCAGTGCCAGCAGCACGGCACCCCCTTCACCCGCTTCTTCCTCTCGCCCGTCTTGCAGGGCAGGCTGCAGACGGAGATAGGGACCCCCTCGCTCCCGTCTGGCCACTGCAGCTCCTCCAGCTGAGGGGGGGGGGGAGAGGGGTACAAGCCACAGGAGGAGAAGACGGCAAGGAAGAGATAAGCGGGAGGAAACACCTGATAAAGACAAAGTGCCTTGATGTTCAAGGGGGCAAATGGCCACAGGCTTGCTGTGTAATGTACACTCAAGGTGCTGCGTGATTCTCTGTCACGATAATCAGAAACCTTACATGATAACCGATAGGGGCCTCCTTTCAGGGAAGTGGAAGTAACTACTTTAACCAGGAAAACGTTATTCCTCTCTAGCCTGTAAACAGAAAAATGTGCGTTCCCTTTTATAAATGTACAGCGCCATTCTACACAAACACACATACACACTCGGGCATGCACACACACACACGCACGCACGCAGGCACGCACGCACTCACGCACACACAGGTCTTTTAGTTCATGTGGCTGGTGAGACCCCTTCTCAAAACTGATTAAATGGGCATTGTTGTACATACCAATAACAAATGCATTGGCATCTCCATGATTGTCAACTTCTTTTGAGTATATAGAGTTTTTCAATATAGCTCCATCAAACTTCAACCCAAAAAGAGTTCTAGGGTTCTCTATATCAGCCGAAGAATATTCAAATCAAACTTTATTTACATAGCGCTTTTTGTGCAAATTTGCATTGCAAGGTGTTTAAAATGAAAATAAAACAATACAATAAAAATATAACAATATAAGTGAAATATAAAAGATAATTTAATAAAATAAAGAAATAAAAATACATAATACAATAAATATAAAATAATCAAATATGATACAAATAAATTAAGAGAATGCTAAGGTAAAGAGTGTTCCCATATTGTGATGCCCTCAGCTTTAATAGCTTCCCTCTTTACAGGTGAGACCAAGTATGCTTACCTGTTTACAATAGCACTTCACTGAGAACAAGGCCCAAAGCTAATCAGCTAATTAATCAAAACTCCTAAGAATACGCATCATGTACAATATGAGGTTACACTGAAATCTACTGTATGTGTTTTTTTATTATTATCTTGATTGACTAAAAAGTCTTGTATAAAAGTATGGGGCTTATTAAAAATAAGATTACAAATTGTGTATGATATTATGGCATATAGTGCCTT
Organism: Aphredoderus sayanus; assembly: GCA_027564795.1. Lineage (NCBI taxonomy): Eukaryota > Metazoa > Chordata > Actinopteri > Percopsiformes > Aphredoderidae > Aphredoderus > Aphredoderus sayanus. The sequence goes on along the minus strand of JAODUG010000022.1, from coordinate 2,744,532 downwards.
AAAGTACACCACAACAACCCAACTGCAGAGGCACTCAAAAAGTGTTTGTGTTACTTTCAGTCAAATAACTACTCTTGAAAGCAACTGAAATTAAGATATATGAAGAACATGTGTAAGTTAAGAGTTTTTTTCTCCTTTTTCTTACAGGGAAGACAAGCCCTGTTCCACTAGTTCAAAGTAATTGCAATCTCCATGGCAACAGAGCTTACCTTAATTCAGTGAAATGAAAATAAATAAAGATGATATTAAGTGCAGGGCACATTGTATTATCAGGAGTAGGTTGAATCTTAAGAATAATTTATGATTTGACACTTAAGATTTTAGACTTTGTAATAGTATATCATTATGTCCTACGTATTTACATGTCCTAGGTGTGATTATTATTCAATAGGACATAAAACCATAGATACTGCTGCTATGTTGCCCCAAAATAAATGTATTGTCATAAATGAGTAGCGTAGAGATAGTGAAGAGGTTGACCCCAATCCAAATGTCCCTAGTGCATTTCTAGTGCATTACATGATTTGAAGCAACAGGCATTGCTCACCAGATCTCAGCTGTACAACCCCATCATTGCATTCACCTCAACTCCAAAAACAATAATGAGATATCCCATCAGGAGAAAGGGCATCTATTGATTAATGTTGTAAAATATCTCTCTTTCACTTAATTATTCGTGCATGTGGGATACGGTTGGCATGTATTATATAATAAATAAGTAATAAAATAATTTTCCAGAATTGTAGGCTATATCTATCAAGCACAAAATAAATTGATACTGTATAATACCTAAGACTTGTCACACTCTTTTAATAACACACATTGCTCAGATTATATATTGAGCCAACGGTAATAAATCTTTGACCATACTGTACAGTACACCTTATAAATATATTATATGTGTTCTGTTTATTGCAAAGTTATATGGGTTTAGAGTGTGAAATGATAAAGGCTACAAAATTACAAAAAGGTCATATTTTCCCTAGAGGAAAAAAACAACAGCAGATGAAAAAGTCAAAACAGCACCCACATTCAGAGATAATTACTCAAAAAATATTTACATACCGCCTTGAAATTAATATTAAATATTTTTAAGGGAACTACTGTGAAACTATCTGCATGTAAAGGAGAAATACAGTTATAATGTGTTTGTGAATTTAGCCACAATGGAGTGAATTGTTTATCTAAAACTGACTGTAGTTACAAGTAATGTTTAATGTTCAGACATACTGCATCTATAGAAAACTAAAACTAAAACTTGTCAGTATTCAATAAAAAACACTAAAAGCACAATCCTTCAATTCGCACCACCAAATAATAGGCACATAAACATACACAGACTCATGGGCGAGCACAAGCACAATGTGTACAGCATGTTTCTGACGTTTGTACCTGTATGACAAATGTGTTGTTTCTGTGGTGTCTAGGTAGATTATCATCTGTCATTAATCTGGGGGCATGAAGGTGCCATTTGTTATTTGGACAATGAATGGTGCTCTCTGGAAAGCTTTCTGATTACACACTGTGTGGAAACAGTAATGAGACCAACAGCACTGTTGCTATGGAGACCAGAAGCAAGATTTCTCACCTTGAACTCATATGGCTGCCATAGTTTTCATTTCCGTTTTGTTAGTTGCTGATTTTACAGTTAATCTAAGCTTTTGTGTGATAAAGAAGTTGACTTTTTATTGATAAGCACAATATTTTTCAAGATGCTCAATCTAATGTGTTGTGCATTGTATACAAAAACACTGTCCATTTGTTTTTGTATCTAAGTCTTTCCAGTATAATGCAATGCATTGATGCTATTCAAGTTGATGTATAGTCTACATTCTTTTGCGATCCTTTACTGCAGCACACAAAATAGTGATTTTTTTCATAGCAAACATTGCTATGTAATAATGTCAGTTTCCATCCATCCATTGTATTAACTGTTTTTTCCATTATTGTTGTAGTGAATTTCAGCTTCTCTACGCTTAATTTAAATTAATTTCCCGTGTAAAACATTGTTGCCTATAAGCACGTTATATTTCTCAGATGTTGCACAATGTTTGTGGTACGAATGTCAACAGCTTCAATATCCTCCGATGCCTCATGGATGATAGGCAGATTCACAGCTAAATGTCTTATTAACCTACAACATTCGGAGTAACTAGGGATTCCCTAGAGTCCCATGACACATTCGTGGCTATGACATTTCTTTGTGAGTATCAGAAGAACATTGCAGAAGCAATCAGAATATCTGCAGGCATAATATAAAGATCTATAGCGAAACGTATATCATAGAGGTACAGGAGCAAACGTTTTCTATTAACTGAATTCACCTTGTGATCCAGTGACACATTAGGATCATGCAAGTAACCTGAACATTTTATACTAAGACATGTCAAGTCTTCATACCCTTAGCTGCAGAGTTTCCACCCACTGGCCCACAACCTTGTACTGAGGGGTGGAGGAGTTAGTCATCTGAAACTGGAACAGGTCGTAGCGTCCTGGAGCGTCGCCATTTTTGTTGAACATAACAGAGGTGCCAGCGCTGCCTGCAAGAAGACAGGGAAACTGCTAAATAAAGACAAATACTATACTGATTAAATTGTGTTCGACCCTTTTGGATGTAAGAACACAATTCTTCAACCTATTGTGGACAGTCTTGTTTCTCTGGCTGGAAAAGCTATACAGAAATGTAACCTTGACCTACATCAAAATGGTGGGCAGGCATTCACATCATTCCCGCCTGACCAAGATAGCACCACCTCACCTGCCTCCTATGTATCAAGGTTGCACAAGGGCTGCTACCACAATACAGTGTCCATACACGGGCACTACATCATTAAAACTGCACTGTAGCTAGAGCAGCTGTGCATTCTCTCACAGATATCACAGATGTTGATATCTCTGATATCATAAAATGGCCGCTGTTCAAGATGAACACACAGTTCTTCAGGACAGAGGCGAAGCATTTTAATCATACAGTTGACAAGTACAGAGGAGGCATAGAGGATAAATAGGTCAGCCAAGCCATCATACGGTCCCCATCTGGTCTCAGTTTGTAGCAGGTTGTCCCAAGCAGAGCCCTGCAGATTGCACTAATTAGCTCAGTAAAGACTGAGGACACCTGAATCATTGTGCTCAAGAAACAGAGCCTGGTTACTTAATGTATATTAGTTTGTGACTTGTGAGTGGACTGAGGGCAGTGCAGTACATGACTGGGTATATCAGTATTGAGTGTGGATGTGTTGGCAAATTACGTCCTGTGTGAGTCACAGAGGTAAGTGTGTAAATGTAATATGTCCCTCAGTATCACATTTCAGAGCAGAAAATATTGAGTGGCACTTGATAGAAAAACGGTTGTACTGTACTTTCTGTTACACATGAAATCTGTGTTTTAAAAAAAGAACAGCCTTCAGTAATGAGACTATTCTGTTTTCACAAGCCAGATACTGTACAGTGTCAGCAGCATGGCATACAATAACTCAAAAGTGAACATAGCATTTCAGAAATGGGACAGCAGGGTGAAAGGGGTGACATTTGGCATGGGAATTGCCTACCTTAATAGCTCTGGCTAAAAAAGGTGTGAGAAATTACCAGTACTGTAGCATACGTCTAAAATATTGCTGGGGACATGTTGTCTTTTGTATTTAGAACAGTGCTCCTGGCATTTGTACTGAGGGCTAAAGCACCTTTTCTTTAGTTTAGGGACAGGAGGGAATTTTAACTCCCTCAAGTTGTATTTTCCAAGGACACTTGTCATTGACCATTGAAAAAGTAGCAGGCCAAAGACTCCAGTAAAACAAGAAACATAGCTATACCCAGAAGAAAAGACTAATTTCAACTGACATACCAAGGAGCCATTTCTTTGAAATATGGCAAATGTGTGGCATAAGGTTACTTTTAAAATTTTAATAACATTTTTCAGCTTTAATAATTAAACACAGTGTTTGTTTTTGACCTTGCAATTCTGAAAACTACTTGATATTTTACTAAGAGTATTTCTAGTTGAAAAAGGAACTTCCCTTGTATTCAGGTGTAGAGAGACAAAATATTAAATATAACTGTGGGTGTAGCCATTTTGCATTGGAGATGCCAAAAGGGAATGTTCTTCATTCACTGACACGTTCATCTAAAACCATTTAACTTCACTAATACGTTGTTGCCAGTGCATTCTATTATTTTATTTTTTTTAGGTCTTATCATTATTATTATTATTATTATTATTATTATTGTATATATAAGATCTAAAATATAAGATTATGTCAGAGAAAGCACACATCCATCTCTGCCTTGTAATAATATACTTTATTTCTTATAAAATATGCTAGCCTATATCCAACCAATAACTTTCGCCTTTAGCCGGCAGCGCGCAGCAGTGTCTTGCAGACCCATTTTGAAGTATAACCCACCCAACTCAAGTATAAATCATAGAACCATCTTAGATGTCGCCCCATGGTTGTCTTCAACATATGTCGATAGAATGAATGGGGTTGTTATAAAAACAAGACGCAATGGGTAAAACCCACAGTGATGTTGAACTAAGATTTCCTCCTCAGTGAGAAAGCCAAACTAAGACTCAGAGGGTGGCTGTCAACAGACTGTCACTTCTGCGTGCACTAAAAGACACCATACTTGTTGACACTGTGAATAGTGATGTTGACAAGGTGCTGACTTCCGTATACAGTACATAAACTATGACATGGCATGCATCATTGCACACACACACACACACACGCACGCACACACACACACACACACACACACACACACACACACACACACACACACACAC
>JAODUG010000022.1:2728486-2739649 GCA_027564795.1 Aphredoderus sayanus | reverse complement strand
GAGATAGAGAGAGAGAGAGAGAGAGAGAGAGAGAGAGAGAGAGAGAGAGAGAGAGAGAGAGAGAGAGAGAGAGAAGGTCCCATTAGATTATAATATCCACATATTATGGAGATGAGTGGAGTCATGGCTAGGTCAGGGTCCTTGTTCTAGTATACCGGAGATGTCTTTAAAGGGTGACCAACAGTGCTACATGGCTCCAAGTTATAGTGAACACTCTGCAAACAGGGCACAGCACAATATAGAGAACAGAATGTGTGTGTATGTGCGTTGTGGGGATGTGGTTGTTTGGGGATTGAATAAACCCCAGTTCATTTGCTCCACATCACATTTTGTTACACAAGTTCAGACAATCCCTCATATTTCATATTTGGAGCTTGCAAAGGGAGCTTTATATCTTTCTTATTTCTTCCACCTTTCAGGTCGTTTTAAGCTCCTCCATGTCACGAATGTGTTTTTCTTCACCTTTCAGTGATCTCTCCCCTTCTGCTCTAAAACTCTAAATCAAATCTATAAATCAAAAGGCAATGGGAGAAAGAGACAGGTACTCAAGGACATTTAAATCCTCTCACAGTTTCTATAGCTTCACAGAGGGAAATAAACAGGAAATTAAAATAGAATTGAATGCATAATGCAGGCTTTTGTTGAAGGATTGCATCCAGGTACCCTTCTTAAGGCTTATGCCTGCTTTCTATTCTATTCAATTGGGAATGGAGCATCTCCTTTCGTTTTAATTTCCATGGAAAATGGCAGGAATCGAAATCTTTTGGAAAAGCCATAAATGGATGAATATTTTCATTCACTGCGGATTCCTCTTCAGAATTTTATTTTTGCCACTCTCAAAAGGAATGCCCCTTTTGTAGAACACACAAAACAACTTGAATAAGTTGGAAATACATTGTTATGGAATACAAAATAGTATTTTCGTATTCATCCAAGGAGGGTGTGTTAAAAAATACACTGGGAAATGTAAATGTATTACTTCACATTTTTTTTAATTAGAAGAATAAGGAACACAGGCAAAATGCACCAGTCACAGGATGAACAACACAGTCTTTAGAGGCTTTAATTGCAAGCCTGTGGCTTACATGCGCACCACATATTCTACAAGGAATATCGAACTGCTACTAATTAATATCCTACAGATCTTTGTATAGTCAAATATTACACTTCTGGCCATTATCTTTGATATATTCTTGAAGGACTAGTTCACCCAAAAAATATAATTAGTGTATGGATTTCTCACAGCCTTGAATGTAACGGTAATATTTTTCTGATACAATGCAGGTGGTGGGGATATATTTGTGGGTGCTGAGTAATTTATACAGTACATTCATTTTTAGGTGAAATTCCTTTAAGCGCCACCTTGAAGGCCATCAAAGTGAAGCAATAAATCAGGGTACTGGAAGGCAAAGGCAGGAATGAGAGGACTGCTTTCCTCTTAAGTGAAGGCCTACAACCGAACCTCAGGCACTGGAGTTCATAAATTGCAACATCAATTATTAAACCAAATTTGTTTTAATGTGCCAAAAGAAACCCCAATGGACAGGCTAATGCAACAAGCAGGAAATGAGGAGAACCGATAAAATGACCAGTGTGGCCATAGTTGGCCCCTTTTTGCATTTGAACTGTCTAGAGTGCAGGAAAACATCAAACATGGACCCATCATTTCTGAGTGCAGAGGCCATCAGGAGCTGTATGAGTAGCTAAATAATAGAAAATTCCACTCACTTAAGCGTGGAATATGCTCAAGCCTCATGGTCATAATTGATGAATGCCTTAGAGATGTATAGACACAGACAAAAGTAAGGAAGCACCGATTGCATTTTTCTTTATAAAAGCATAATCAGCCAGTTCTGACCGAGTTGAATTTAAACGGTAAATGGACTGCATTTATATAACGCTTTTCCAATCTACCGGCAGCTCAAAGCATTGTATAGGATTGCCTCACATTCATACACACATTCATACACCAATGGTGGTGTCAGCCATGAAAGGCGCCACCTGACCACCGGGAGCAGTTAGGGTTAGGTGTCTTGCTTACTGACTGGATTCGACTTTCCAATCACCTGTCCCCACTTTGCCACTTTAACAACACATTGGCGCTCAAAGTTTAACTTTAAGCACTAATATTTTGCAATATAAAACCAGTTTTACCAGAGTACTGTTAACTTGTTCTTTACATTGTCTTGCAAAGTGAGAATTGTATGACCTTCCTTGAACATTTAACAATTTTTACACGATAGACATATATCATTTCAGTGGCTACCATGACAACTAGCTACAGTCCTCCTACCCTATGGGGCTATATGAGAAGTCAGATACTGGGCACTTGAACATGAAGTCAGTGCGGCACATGCATGTGTGTAAATATGATCAGCACATAACCGGCACATATGTTCAGACATGAAACTAGTATGTTCTTTTTCCATACTTTTCATATCATTTTATTTCTGAGGCCATATGTCAACAAAAGTTAGGTTTCCAGTTATGGCAGTTATATCCAGTTTACAGTTATCCAAATCTCTCTATGAATGGAATCGCACAAAAGTTGCGGAGGTGTATTTGAGTTTACAGGAAGTGATGCTTTTCACCAGCCATTTTCTTATTTTTATTTCAAGAAACTTTAGACATAGTACTGACATATTTAGTTGACAAGCTAATTATTTGGCAAAACACAATGTAGTTATTAAAGCGATTTGGCATAGCTAATAGATGAAAAATGCAAGTTCAAAACTTTGAGATCTGACCCGATAAAGCATAAACTTGCACCGGACAAGCAGGACTCCCGCCATATCAAACTAAAGCGGGACTGCATCAGCCTTTATTTCACTACATACTGTACCACAAAGTACAACACAAACAAGCTTATGATGATCATTAAATGCAATAATATTGTCTGTAGGAGCTTTAAGCAATCTGCCTTATTTCAATCCAATGACCAACAGGGAGTCTCTCTGCAGGACTTTTGCTTCCTTCATCCGACAGAGGCAGCTGGCGTGTGTGTTTTGTGTGCTAGATGAACAGTGAAAGCTGTCTTATTAGTGCTTAACTGCCCTGCTTAGCCCTCTAGATTGACGGGGGAAAAAAGGAAAAGTGCCCATGCAGGCAGAGTCATAAACACAGTGGCAGTGATAAATATCTGCTGTCACTTCCAACACTTGTCTGAGTCCCAGCCTTGTTACACTCACACACACACACACACACATGCACGCACGCACACACACACACACACACACACATACACACACACACACAGGAACTATAAGGCTGTGAAATCTTTATCAGATTACAGATAATGGATGCACTCTATAAGCTCTCTTACATTATCATAGAGAGAGTTGAAGCAGAATGTAATTTAACACCAAGGAGTCACTTCACCATGACATAATTGTATAAAATAATAAAACATTGATAGAGGTAAAGCAATGCTATAGCTCTCATCATACTATAGCTCTCTTAAAACAGACAGTCTTGAGCACCTATAACGTTGTTTTATGCAGGCCTCAATTGCTTACTCCTGGCCTTGCCTTTCGAAATGGTGGCATCAGTAGCAGCATAGCCGAGTCTGCACTAAAACATGTTTTCCCCTCCTGTGTCCAGGATACATGCTGCACAATGGCAGATAAAGCAAATGGAACAGTTGCCGTTTGATAATACCATAAAATCAAAGAGTGAACGGACACCTACCAATGTATACCTCCAAGTCATTTTTATTGAGTACCTCTCATAATTGGCAGACAAAGTAAACCAGGGTGTAAAGGGTGTCCATAGACCATAGGGGAATTCTATAGACCCGATAGAATTCCTCTATGGTTTATTTTCCAGGACAGTCAACAATAGCCTACTGGAGCACACACCACACCAAACCGACTGTACTCATAAAAAAAAGATGTTCTCCCAGAGAATAACCTCCTCCCTGCCAGAATTCACACGTTTCCTTTACGTGCATGCCATCAAGCGGCAGTGAGAGCTGCATAATAGTCTTATAATCTCATATCTTTAAAAAAGTTCATGTGAGCGCACTCTGCCGTTTGCAACAAGCCACTTTGTTTGCTGAAAACATGCCAAGTGCAAAAGAAAGAAAAGAAATATATAAGAAAAAAAGAAAAAGCAGCTGCTATCTCTGCAGTCTCAAGGGGCTAGTTAATTTTAGAAAGATAATCTCCTGCAATATGCAGGAGGGATTAGACATTAAAAAGTCCCAGCATGCAGAGATGATAACTCTGAACAGTGACACAGGCGGTGTGTCATAGGAATAGCAAAGTCTGTTTGTTATCATGCTAATCAACGAGGGAACAAACAAACACCAGTTGTTTATCGACACGTCTGCACACTCTCAGTCGCTAGTCGTCATCATGACTGTGACCGTATTTGGCCGTTGGTGATGTCTCCCATGACTAGGTTCCCATTTTCTTTTAGGACTACAAACAATGGTCGATACCTCACCGGAACAGCAGAGGACCAGAGTCTATGGTTTAATCAATGTCATTTGCATACACAGGACAAAGCTAATCCTCATTTCATCACGCAATGGCTCTGGACCTGAACCACTCTCCTGTCCTATCCACGCATTCCTGCAGGGGGCATTTACACAAAGCAAACAAGTGTGATAGGATGTACAAAACAGACGCCTATAGAGTTGCATGTGGCACAGTGCCCTGAGCAGACCATCCTATATAATAAAGCATTTGTCAATAAACCAAATAAGTGGTTCTATGGTGAATGCATGGATTTAGAGGAATCAGGTTTAAGTCACTGGCTTGCTTTTTCAGCCGTGACCAACGTCTTCTTATGGGCAGCTCTGGGGAAGGAGCCGTTGGGTCCCTTTGGTATTTCTTAGTAGTGCCTAAACCAAATACATAGCGCAGGAATAACTACATTTGTGCCATGTTAGAAGGGGAGAGACAGGTTTATTTATTTACTTTATGACTTTATCCTAAACCCTGTAAGGCCACCAATACTATTTCACAGGTCCCTTTCTGTATAAATGCACATTTACACTGGCAGACAAATGTGACACTTGCTCGTGCAGAGCTGCTTAAGAGCAGGCTTCATAGGTGGACCAGGCTGATAAGACAACTGCCAGGATTACAGGAACAGGAGAAATAGTGTGAAAAGAAAATGTCAGAAATCAACGAGAATAGGATTCTGTCCACCTCTTCATTTGGGAACATCTTATCTTATAAAACCTCCTACCAGTAGGACCTGTCTATAGGCACGACGAGACACCATCTTGTGCTGGATCGTGGATTCTCTTCCAGACAGTTTTATTTTCCTTAATACAGTAGCAATAGCTATACCCCTGGGTGTTGATTGGACATCATTTATGTTTGAGGCTATAGTGAGAAACTCACCCTGTTTATGGCATACCTAATGGATTACAGCCCCATTATCAACACAGCTTTGTGGCTTCGAAGGCCTGCCATTCACACCACATTCTACTGTGTCAGCTTCAACAAAGGGCCCATATCTGCATGTGTGTAGGTGTACAGGCAGAGAGAGAGAGACAGAGAGAGAGAGAGAGAGAGAGAGAGAGAGAGAGAGAGAGAGAGAGACTGAGAATGCCAGAGAGAGAAATCCAGAGAGAGGGATAAAGACAGTGGTGTAAACAATGCATGTATGATGCAATTCTGAATGGCATGTCTCTGAAATAGCAACATTGTCAATACTCTACATGCCTATTACATGAAACTCCCCCGGACATGACAGTAGAAAGCCAGTCTATAACACGGACATGCTACTATCACACATTATTTCCCTTTACTGACCATCTTACAGTACCATCCCGTTAGTCTTCTTTCTAACGTAAAGCCTGGGGAGCTGGGATGCGTTGCCCATGGCGAGCTGCCTGTGTGATGTAATGTGACACGTCCACCGAAGGTCTGGGCTCTGCGACAAATATGAGAAGAGTTTAACATCACAAGCCATTATGGGTTTACCTGAGAGAACTGACAGGAGGAGAAACCGATGTTATTCAACTTTAAAAATTACAGCATAGGCCAGAGTCTCCCTAAATCAGATTGATGATCCATTTTCTCTGCCCTGGGGCCACAGTAATGTGAGGGCCTGGGATCCACCGAGGCTGCAGGAAGACAGATGAGACCTTGTCTGCTGTGACCTTGCTGAGCTAATATTTCTCGCAGGCCTTGTCTGTTGCCTCATCATTAAAGGTGCGGGGGTTATTAACGAAAAGGGGTGGGGTGGGGGGTTGGGAAAGAGGAGAGGATGGGCGCCATTGTTTACTTGTGGATTAGGTCAATCCAGGCAGCAAACAATCCCGAAGGTTACAAGTAAAAGGTGAAAAGAAAAGGGTTTTTCAGTATGTTAATACACAGGTGTACTGTATGCTCAGGCTTGCAAGATAGATTTTATAGAAGGTTATGCAACTCTGCAGAGGTGGCTGTTTGTCTACTTGGCACAAGCAGGCAAAGTTTAGTTTTTTCCATTAAACATGTCAGGAATTCACAACTTCCCAACGTCTCAATTCTGGTTTGAACAGAGCATGCAATTCTGGATAGCTCGGTATTTACAACAAATAAAAAACAAAATGTACATTGTTACTAAATACATTGGTAACCATCCACTTTCAGATACACACTTTTAAGGTAGGGTCTCACCACCTTCTTCCTTGTCAACAGTTAGCAACACATCTTCTGCCATTTCATCCAAGCAGACCTTGCATGTTAAATGCTTAACTGTGGCGGAGTGAGAATATTGTCACGTTCTGTGCTTTTAGAATTGATAAACTCCAGAGCAAATCCACTGACCTCGGGAACGGATGGCAATGCAAAAGTCGTAACAGGAAATATGGTCCAGGAAGCAATCTGGCAGGTCACTGTTACTCACCACCAGCCAAAAGAGACAGATAAGGAAATAATCAAAAAAAGGGAGGCGACAGGCAACTTGGGCCAGGCTTCCCTGACAGATGGGCTCCCATTTTTTATTCTATGGTGCCCTTGCTCTCGTATTTCATCCAAACCAACCATATCTCTCACCATGGATGTGTGCTGTCTTTACCAATAAAGAGTGGAGAGCTTTTAGGCTTGTAAAGGCCTTTTGCTTCGATTTATTAACTGAGCAAAACAAAAACACCCAGGGCCCAAACTCTCTTATCTCCATTACCTTATCTGTCATTAGCCATGGGCTGCGGTGATGGCTTAGCTTTGGGGCGGGAAAGGAGGGTAATCTGTTGAAATTAGGTTTCATTTTGATCAACGCTATCTGCAAGGCTATTTGAATTTTGATAATGAAGAACAGTGTAAATCCCCCACGAGCCCTATAGCCGTCGAACGCGCTCAACACAACAGCCGCGCAGCGGGTGGTAATCATTGTGTAATCACTCAAACAACAAAGTAAATCCAAGACCCCGAGGCTCCTACACACACACACACACACACACACACACACACACACACACACACACCTCCGATATTTGCTTGGCTTATGATTTGTTCTACGATCAGCGCAATAAGAAAAATCTCCTTGCAGTTTTGTAGCCAGATTGGATTGCAAAAACATCTTGCACCTGCTGCTACAAAGGAAATTGGTGGTCGAGGATTGTTTGATAGCTGCAAACGTATTGAAAATCGGATAATGTAATCTGGTGCACTTAATGGCAGCTCTGCAGCCTACACAGTCTCTTTCAAATCTTTTTGCCCCCCCCTCCCCAAGTCACAGGCTGAGCTGCATGATATATAGCACTGACACTCTGTCGAGAGCCTAGAGGCACAACACCACTTCCTTTGATTTTTGCTTTTCCAGGTACACTTCATGACTGACTTAGACTTTAATGATTGATGAATTTGATTAAATTGTTGATTAATGCGGTCAATACAAACATTTATTTATGTTTTGTAAACACTCTTCCTAGAGGGATAACTTCTTCAACTCTTCATGCCTGTCCTCCTTCTCAGTGAGGTCGGAGAGCTAGAGGACAGCCACCGTGGGTTTGATTGGCATTCTGTGTCTTACACAAGGTTCACAAGTGGGGGCGAAGGTTTCTGTCAGCATGAAAAAACAAAATCACCATGACTATTCTGTGTTTGGGGACACTCAAAATTGCCCAGAATATAGTGGATGTTCTATGCTACTATGGCTCTAACTGAAAAATAATAATACTATCAATATCAGCCACAGAGATATAAAGCTTTCTGGCTGCTATTGTCTGAAATTAAACTATAGGCCTTATATCACCAATTTAACACAGAATTACAAGTCTAAATGTTATCTCCTGGTATTAATAAGAACATTGCCTGACTGATAGCCCAGGAGATACAAAACATGTTGGCATTTTCGTTGGACCATATTTTAAATAGTTAACTAAACAAACTTTTCATTGTAATTAATGGATAAGATAGTAGTTATTGAGCCAAAAAGAAAATTGCACTCATTAAATTGCCTTTAAATGGACACACTAATCTAGACTACTAAATAGGTCTGTGGAAAGGTCAAAATGATCGTTATGTAATTTAGAACAGTTATTTAATGGACTAAATGTGAAGGTCCATCATAACATCTCCAATTACGTAACTGTTTTTACTTGCAGCAAAATCAGCCATGCCAGATTTAGGTCCCCTGCAAGCAACAAGTAAAAAGCTAATAGCATGCTGTCAAAGAGTGTACATGTTTTACAACACATCCTTCAACAGGGCCATGCAAGGGCACTAAATGTCAAAGTGAAAAGGAGGGAAAATTAACAATATGTTAACCTTCTTGCTCCCTGACATCTGTCTGGCCGCCAGCGACATTAACATTATGGATTACATTTAATTGACAAAATGAGTAATTGATATTTTTAAGCATTATGTCAAAATAAATTAAAAGTCTAAATAAGTACTGACGTCTATTACATTTTGATTCAGCCATGGTCACAATAACCGTGGTTGAAAGAAATGAATTTACAGTATATTACATTTACGCTTTTTAGCAGCCCAAAGCAACCACTAGCATATCCATCATGCCCCAAGATAATTTCATGATCTTAGTATCAGATATTATTCCGTTTGATACAACTGTAATGGTGTAATAGAACAAATTCAGGACTGTAATTTCATTTTCAAGGTGCTGTTTATTATTTGAATTTATTTATCAGATTTTTTTTTGGAATGGGGGGGCTGGTAATTCCCAAACAGTTGGGACTGTAGTAGACTACAAACACAGCACAAACACAGCAATTCCCCTCCTATACAGACAAGTACTTTTGAAGCAGGGGGTGAATTTGGGAATGGTTCCAGAAGACCAACTCTTCATTTTGCTAGCTTCAGCACTCAATAGCCCCCTGATTAAAGCTAGCCTATTTCGTTGATTGAAAAGGAAGTGGAAAACCTGAACCTTTGGGCTCCTCGGCCTCCACTCCAACATCTATAGGGTGGAAAAGCCTTTCCTTGACCATGTCCCGGCAATTTGGACAGAGTGGCCTCTCCTGGTGCATTCAGTGGCTCCGGCCATGCTCTGTTACCTCATCCAATCAGCTGGGAAAGTATTTGTGCTTGTAGCGCTAGAGAAGGCAGCCAGGAGTTAAATTGAGTTACCTGTTCAGAGATGGTTTCATTTTCTCAGGATGGCCCTGGAGAGCCTTGATAGAACTGCTAACTGCTCATCACCTCCCATGTCCCCCAGCGTCAGTCTCAACACCGAGCACAGCAATACAGAAAGCGCTGCATGGATCGGGGGGCACAGACAGCAGGAGATCCATCACCTTATTTCAACAAAGGCGCACTATGAGAGAACTGCTCTACATAAGGCGTTACGGTTCCTCATTCTTGGAGGCATAATGTGTAAAATCGTAGTTTTTTTAAAGCCTCCCATTTTGGGCAGGGTATTTTGGTACAGCAGAATCAGCGTTATACCTCAAATCACTGTGAAATTGCTCAGTTCAGAAAAACATTCAATAAAACCCACACCACCATTCTATATTCCGACTGAATGCACATCTGAAGCACATGCTTGGATCCAGCAAACTTTGTTTTGGCCCATTTTGCTCACCATAAAAACCAAATTATGCCACTTAACCTACAGTATGAGCACCTTTATATATACACAGCAATCTATATTTCGTCTCTATGTGTGTCTCTAAGTTACTGTAGGCTGAGGGATAGAGAACTGTGTGAACCTAGAAGCTGTGTAGCCAAAACTATTTTATTGTTACACATTTTGACTACGAGGGGTATGCTCTGGACACAAACAGAGTCCATTTAATGCAGTTCCAGACAATAATCTGTAAACTTTACCATTTCTTGTTTTGCCTTTTGTCCCACTCTCCCAGTGTGTTAGTTTCAGGAGCATCATGCTCCAGCCAGCTAAACCAAATCTTGTGGGCATCTCACGTGCACACACGTCAAGCATCATAGATGATTCACGGTCAAAATATATCCCCCGAGTAATAAAGTAATGATTAATTTTTCGGCTGTGATTCTATGAAATCCCCATATCATGTTCAGTAATCCCCATCGATCAGGACAAAATGGATTTTCCCTGACGTGGGTCTAGCATGAGCAATGTGGTATGGGCAGAGGTTAGAGAGCCAGCTCATGTCCTGCCTGCCTCTGGCGATAACAAAGACCAGCAGATGAAAGATGGCTAGAGGAGGGGAGGAGAACAAATGAAGTGCAAAGATAAGACTTGCAAGGATGAACGACAGGATGAGAGGAGAAAGAGAGAAAGAGAGAGGAGAAGGGAACAGGCACGGAAACGACCAACAAAAATGGAGGAAAAGACTGGAGAAAAGTTGCGTGAAGAACAGAGAAGGAGGAAGAGGAGCCGAGCAGAGGAGACAGTCTGCCACACCACACTCACAATGCACAGTGTTCTGGCCCATAATGTTTTAAAGCACCACCACTGATAGCACATAGTCAGTAGTGATCTCATTTCACAAGCCATATCCTTCAGTAATGTGAACACACAGGGGGAAGCACAGCCATTACTAGCGTCCGGCAGTCACCTACTGCTACTCATGCATAATTAGCTGCCTTCAAAGGAAACGGGAGACGGTAAACAGTCAGCATTCTTAATTGAAATCCGTTCACAATCAAGGCAGATGACGGAGGGGGTTTGGAAATGTGGGGGTTTTTGGAGGGGGGGGGGGGAGTGCAGTAAGCCAGTATCTAGAGCAGGGGGCGCTTTCTTAGGGCAATGCTCTCCCCGTGTGTCTGTCTGCCAGGCCTC
>JAODUG010000022.1:2703317-2728386 GCA_027564795.1 Aphredoderus sayanus | reverse complement strand
CCCCCCCCCCCCCCCCCCCGCTAAACATATATAACACTCTACCCCCTCTCTCTGCATTCCAATGAGTTATGCTTCATTTCTAAGCTGATGAGGAACATTAACACCACATCTCAGGAATGAGATTTATTTTCAATTGAGGATTTCATCCTTGCATGCCACCGTCTAGGTTACGGGTCTAGTTGATTTATAAACCACTAGATGGTGTGCTTGTCTTATTACATTATGCTAAGCATATGACCACTAGATGGGGTAACTTAGGGTTGTAGCTCTGGCAGATGACAGACTGTCACTGTCTTTGTGTGCTCTGTGAGGCCATGTGGAGTATAACAATTATAGTTTCAAAAGGCCACACAGTCTGTCAAGGATTGTGGGTGAGATATTTTCAAATAAGGCATTGCCATCTCTATGAAAACAGAATATCAGAAGAAGTTCAAATCGTGACAAGCCAATCCTTTTTCACTGAAATACCTTTTCATCTGAGAATTTGCAGTTCAGACTGCAAATTCACCATTTGCAAAAAAAAAATCAAAAAAATGAAAACGTAATTCTCTCAGCCTTGATCCAGGCATTGACTCATTCATATTTGAGAGTCTGGCTGCCAGCCATGCTAACAAAAAGCTGTTGAAACAAAGAATAAATTGCAGGGTAGTATACGGTGGTTCAAGAGTTTATAATTGGCAGGGAGAGGCTACACAAACACTTCACACAACTAACAAGTGTTTACAGAGTTGATCACAACAGGGCTGGTCATCTTAGCTGGACTGCATATGTAAATACATATATATTGTATGTGTCTATCTCACTTGGTATTATATGGCTACACTCTCCAAAAACATAATTGTATTATTCTGCATGAGTTAGTAGTAGGTTATGATGTTGGGAAACATTCATAAAAAATTCAAGCGTTGTGATGTTCATCGTACAGATACCCCTGCTGCATCCTGTCAGTCCTTCATCTCATTCCATCTCAAGGGCAAGATAAGTGCAGTCTCTTCCCTGTGTTGCTGTGTGTTATTTTGTTGTTTTTTATTGTAGCAGATGTTAACGGGAACATCCCTTGCTGCTCGTGGGCAGAATGCCTCCGGATCAGGGTTTAAGCTTTAGGGTCCAGTTTGAACCTGGCTGATTTTCCATTCTCTCAGTATAATCAATTAGATGAGAAGGAGGGCGCAGGATTTTGCAAAGCACATTGACAGACAGGATTCACAAATGCTGGTAAAGAGCTTTTTAGAGGGTTTCATACACAGTCCACAGATGATTGTAGTACCACACACACACACATGTAGACAGTGATGGACGGGCAGGGGCACATGTGCAGACAAATAATATTATACACAACAGAAAAGGAGAGCAACAGAGAATCGGCTGGAATGTGGAAAGGTTACATACGCCCACTTGCACAGCAATGACTGGCTGCACTCCACAATGGTGGATGCTCCTCAAAAGAAAAGTCAATAATACAAATAATGAGACACTAAAGTCGTCAACCGAAGGAGCAACATCAACTATAGCAAAATAAGCTCTGGCAGGGAGCTATTTTCCTGAGCAAAAGCAATGCACCACATCTGAAGAGATGCGCCAAAACAATGCAGATATTGATTCCACCTTTGACACTAGCTGATAGAGAAGATGCGGTAGATAATGTTATTGGTGCCACCAAGGAACCACAACTCATTATGGGCTTAGACGGCTAAGCTACAACGCTGGGCTTACTTGGGCATTTATGGATACAAATGAAAGCTATAGATGTTCGTTTGATATTATGCAAATTGGAATGCTATACTTGAACATGAAATTAACATGAATATTTTAGAATACAAATACATGCAGCTTTCAGAATTTTGGAGAAGAAGAAAAAACGAGAAATTATGTTTATGCCAATTCATACTAGAGATAAGCTCATATAAACATAACACCTACACGGAAGGTTTTAATTCAAATCCTATTTAAGCAAAACCCCACATGTGGGCGAATATATCGCCTATATGTTGGCTAAGCTGATAGCCTGGGGACAAGATTGCATGCAATTCCATATCCAAGACGGTTATTTTTTCAGAAACACATCTAATGGCGCTCATGAACGCCAAAGGAAGGGATGTCACTTATCCCAGACCAGTACCTAATGGCAGCATGGTCTGACTCTCCCTGCAATGCCGTGGCTCTGCTGTTGTGGGTGCACCACACTGGCTTCCACCTTATGAGAGCAAACCCACAAACTAGCTAGCTGAATCCACAAGAAGCTGGCCCGGTGCCCGGACACAGTGAGTGACTGAGTGGGAGTCAGTCAAAGCCCTGAGCACTTATTGGAAGGGGGGTTGGGGTGGAAGGTACAGGTGGGGGATGATGGGGTGGAGGGGGTGGCTTGTGTGAGGCAAAGCTAATTCACTGTGACAGAATTCAGAGCCGTCAGGACCACCATGACCAAGCAGCGCAGACAGCATCCATCCAGTCAAACGATGAGGGAAAGCAAGGATATAGGGAGCTCAGAATGGAAGAGAGATACCTTGTGTCTGTGTGTGTGTGTGTGTGTGTGTGTCTGTCTGTCCTGAAGGCCGGCAGACTAGGAGGCAACCTCAGGCGCTACACAGAGACAATATTTCAACATACTGTACCATAATTATATATATTTTGGGAAATAGTCTTGTGGTCGATTCATTGTTCTGTGTTAGTTGATTAATCAATTGCGTGCTTTCTTCCATGGTGAGTGAATTATTACCTGTAAAAAAATGCACTTGATTTGAAGAGGTGGTCTGCATTAACACATGTACAAAAGTCTAATTGTACGATTTGTTGATTAAACTAAACAATTAGTCAACAAGTCTCTTTATTAATTAAAAATGGCTTTAGTCATGAACAGCTCTAGAAAATTCTTTAACCTATACAGTCGAAAATATGGAAGGCAACGTTTTTTATATTGTAACCCGCAAAATGCAGAGTGTGGCTAAAGATGGTTTGACAAGCCTTGCTCATGCAGTAAGGTGGAAACAATGAGTTAGTGGCCAGAAAAATATAATGTAAACACTGAGAAAAAGTTACAGAGGGGAAAAGTGACAATTCAGCATAAACAACTTATAGTTGTCTGGAATTCTTGGAGAAATGTTAACAGATAATACTCCGGATGAAAGCCTACATAGCATACAGCCTATAATAAAAAGCCGGTGTTCTGGAAAAGAGATAAATTAGAGTGAGAGAGAGAGGAAGAGAGAGAGAAGCCACTAGTCATTACATAATCACGATAAAGGGAGATACAAGGCTTTTCTCTAAATGACACACAGAAGGAGGAGGGGATTGTGGGAGATTAAGGGAGCTCTGTGGCGTTTGTTACACACACTGCAAAGTGCTGCGGGATGTTTGTCAAGCTGCACTCTGATTTGGGGCAAAAGAAAAAAAAACAGTTGGAAAGCTTTAGCTTAGCTAAGCAATTTATTCTTCTTCAACAGCCACAGGAAACTGATCTGAGAAAGGTAAGGATTGGAGAGACATGAGAGGATAAACAAATGGAATACAACTTTGAAAACCAGCACAGTAAAGTAAAAGGGACCTCATTCAGTTTTTCATCTGATTATTCTGGACTTTGTAGTTTGGTATCGCAATTGTAAAGGGTTGGAAATATTTAAGTGAGCTGCATTGTTAGTCTCTCCGGAGAAGCTGTGAATGTTTCCACATTTCCACACAGAGATTCATAACTTCTAGTACCAACATTAGCATCTCTGCTGGAGCAACTCTGCTGTGAGTGACAATATGGAATTTTTGTTCTTGGATGCTGGAGCTGAAAAGGTATAGTTTTTAAGGTATTTTGATGATTTATTAAAGAAATTATTATATGCCTGTCTTTATCAGTGACATCAGTGAATGTCTTTTAATAAAAAAAAAAGTATATACAATAATTATAATGTGCCTATGATTGAACACACTAACTAAAACACAAAATAATTTGATTTAAATTGACGCAAGACATGCTGTAGCTTTGCATTGATTAACCTAATTTAAGAGCTGGCTTTGATGTTTTATGTAGAGCATAGAAAGTTTATATTATTTTAAATAATTCTATCTAAATCGCATGTGTGTTTTAAAAAAACAAACAAATCATAATTCTTTATATTTCTCTTGGGACCCCTTATCTAAACCAGAGAAAGCCAAAGGGATATTGACTCAGATAGGACCCAAAGGGCAAAAACAATGACCGGCGAACTGTATCCAGGGCCCGTTCTTGTGTTGCTCCATCTCCTCCTGCACGGCTCTGAGGCCAGCTGCCCCTCCATGTGCCTGTGCACGTCCGACACGGTGAGCTGCAGCTCCAGCGGCCTGACCCGCCTGCCTCACTCCCTGCCCTCCTCCACCATCGCCACCCTGGACCTCAGCTACAACCACCTGGCCTGGCTGAGCCCAGGCTGTTTCGGAGGGATGCCCAGGATGGAAACCCTGCGGCTTGCCCGCAACGAGCTCGGCAGCCTGGGCCAAGCCGTCTTCCGCAACGCGTCCAGCGTCACACACCTGGACCTGTCCTCCAACAAGCTGCGTGTGGTGGAGCGCCACTACTTCCAGGGGCTGTGGAGACTGGAGGAGCTGCTCCTCTTCAACAACAAGATCGCGCAGGTGGAGGGCGGTGCCCTCAGCGGCCTGGGCAGCCTAAAGAAGGCCTACTTCAGCCTCAACCAGCTCACGGACTTCCCCTTCTTCTCCATCCGAGACCACAGCCACCCCTTCCTAAGCATGCTGGACCTGTCGTCCAATCGGCTGGCCACGTTGCCGTGGGAGGACGTGAAGTCTCTGCCCGTCCTGGTGCAGAGGGGCCTGTTCCTGCACAACAACACGCTGATGTGCGAGTGCTCCATGTACAGCGTGTTCTGGCAGTGGGACGTGAGGGGCTACGACACCCTGAAAGACTTTGCGGAGGAGCATGTGTGCGTGGCCCGCGGCCAGCGGCACGGCCACGTCCACTTCCTGCGCTACAGCCACGTCTTCCAGAACTGCACCGCGGGCGAGGCGGCGCCGCGGCCCGTGACCCCGCCGCGCTCCAGCGCCGTGGTGTCTGAGGGACAGATGCTGCGTCTAGACTGCCAGACGCCCCTGGTGGGCGGCACAGACCTCTCCTTCACGTGGCTGTCGCCCAGCCAGGCCTCCATCACCCCCAGCAGCATTAATGACACTCTAATTAGCCTGTTCGCTAATGGCACCTTGGAGATTTCTTCGACCAAGGTCAGTGACTCGGGCCTGTACGTGTGCACAGCTGTGGATTTTAAGCAGATGCTCAACGCCACCCGTGAGGTGAACGTGACTGTGGTCCGGCCCGCATCGGAGTCCTTTAACACGGGCTACACAACGTTACTTGGCTGTACCGTGACCATGGTGCTTATTCTCATGTACCTGTATATGACCCCATGCCGCTGCGGTTGCTGTAAACAGCCCCAACCTGCAGCCATCCCCATGCCCACGTACGACCCGGGCACTTTTTCCTCCATATTCTCACCATCTGTGAGCCACGGAGACCAGATCAAAGCCCCAAGTAACAAGCATGTAGCATTCCTGGACACAGTAATGGAGAAGCAGAATGGATGTCTGAAATCTGATGCTGACAAGCCTTCTTTGCAGTGTGGTTGGGAGACCCCTCGATTACCTGAAACTCCTTTTATTCAGGAACCAGTAGACACTTGAGGTGTGTTAAAGTGACCAAATATTAATAATATTCTCTCCTACATTTATCAGCTGTTGATAAAAGATACCCCAGAACAAAATGCCGTTAACTCCTCTGCTCTCTCAATTGGAAAGTAGTTGTCTGATGTGAGATATTCACGGTTTGTATATTATCCACAGTAGACTATACGGACATAACTGCACCTCAGCTAGCCCCTATCAGTCCTAAAAATCTGCAAACGTATATACTCTATATACTGTTGGGAGTTGAGACTTCCCCACGATTAACTGTTACTGTCAAGGCGAAACTCTACATCTGACTTTTCACCGAAGACATTTTAACCTGGAAGGAAGCCAATGAGAAGCTCTGTAGGTTTACGACTATAATGTACCTTAGTTCACGTTGTGTGTCCCAGTTGAGTTGAAGTTGTCTGTAATTCATGTTGTATAGGTTGGCACTAAATACTGAAGATCACTTAACCGTTAAAGCCTGAAGCCCATCTCTTGATATAGGATCCTTCCTTTGAGATGGACTATAGGCTTTTCTCTCCAGACCCTGTCACTCCTAACATTCCAAATAAATGTTTCTCATACCTATTCCATTCAAATAAGAAATTAAGTAATCAATTCAAATAGCAATCATTTCAAAGAATTATTGCATTAGAGTGGAATTGTCAAATGCTAGCATCATGTTTGCTCAAGGGAAATTACGATACAGTATAATTATTGTCTTTAATCCATATAATTCTGTATAACTTTCTTATCTGAAAGAAAGCAGAATTGCATTCAGCAGTGCTCCATCATTCACACGCATATCTCACATAAACCTGTTATAATTAATCTGGCAAACAATAATTTTACTGTATAAGCATTCGTGCTTATTTGCTTGATAGTGTACATCTATCAAGGTAAACAAGCCAAAAGCAAACACCCAGGACATGGGACAGGATCTCTTTAATCAAACACAACAGAACATTTTGAACAGTGATGAACAAACAACCACAACATTTGAATTGAAGTAAAGAATTGTGTTTTGCCAGTCCCTGCTAGCACATCTGATGCAAATATGTTTTCTCTTGCTGAGCATTGTCTTGTTGAGGCAGTCCAAGTCGCTTCAAATGACAGAATTATACAGTGAGATCGGAAATGA
This sequence comes from Aphredoderus sayanus, assembly GCA_027564795.1. Lineage (NCBI taxonomy): Eukaryota > Metazoa > Chordata > Actinopteri > Percopsiformes > Aphredoderidae > Aphredoderus > Aphredoderus sayanus. The sequence continues at coordinate 2,721,602 of JAODUG010000022.1, read as the reverse complement.
GGGATGGTAAGAACTCTGGGAACTCTCGTGCACTGCTTTGGTAGAATTTGAGTGTGTGGGATGAGAACATTAGGTCGATGGCGCCATATGGGTGCTTGGATATGAAAGAATGTTCAAAATCAAATCATGAATCTTAAAGGAAACAAACTCCTGAGCTCTAGCCTGCAGAGTCTTAAATTTGTGGTTTAATCTTGACGCAAATACAGGATAGGACCAAAGGATTGCATAGTATTAAATGTAATCCTCAATTTCATGTCGAGCAGATGTCAACACTAACCACACCTCTTGGTTCTACATTTCATATAGGGGGGAAAGTCATTAGAGGAGAGGCCTTTGATTATTGTCTAATCCCTAATTAAATCATGACTGCTTTGAAGCCTGAGGAGAATATTCATGTGCAACTTGAACCTGAAATCAGACCATAGCATCAATCCGTCCCAATTTACACAGATGCAATAACCCACCAAATACTAAGTACAGTAATGGAAAATGGACAGTAAGAGAAGGGCATACTAGAAATGACTGAGCTCTGGAGTTCAGTGGTGTAATAATTCGCTATGGTGGATCTTTTAACTAACTGAGACTGTGCCGGGCAGGGTCCAAACTAGGCCAACAAATAACTGTGATATACTGTAAACACTTTACAATTACTTCCGTGGCCAAGAGTGACATAACAAGCATATTTTGCGCATGTTGTGATGTGCAAATAACTTGCTGCATGTCGTGGCAAGTTTTTTATTTTAGAGACATTGTACAAGGTATTACACAAGAGGAGCTGAGGTTACTAGATTGCCGTGAGGATAAAGAGCAGGTGCTTTGTCAATTCCTGTGTTTTAAAATCCCTTAATCTGTTAACCTATACTGACACCGCACACACACAGCTGGACCGAGATTCACCTCTTCTGTCATGATAAGCACAGACACAATTTCATTGCAGTGGCCCTTTTACAAAGGCATGGTGTTAAATGTATTCAAAATACTTTAACAATCAAATGGTATTTGGTGGTCATTTTAAAAACTCCTTATCCTTCATCCAATGAAAATCTTGAATTAAAATTAAACAGTGAATCAGAATAAATGACTAAACCAGCGCAATTCCCTATCTAATACATTTTGAATTTTCAATATATTACAACAGTGAGTAGTGATACTCAGAATGGATTTTAATCCCACACATTTAAATGTGTAATATTTTAACTAAGCTCAAACCAAAACAAAATATGTCATTTTAACATGGCTGAGAAGATTTGTTTGTGCAATGCCTAATTTGAGAACTGTGCTATGACAAATTACAATAATGTACAGGAAGCCTGGAATGCCCTTTTCTCAAAAAAAAAACGGACATGTTTCAATTAAAGCTCTCAGTCCTCTTTCTGGATTATTTGTTTACCAGGTTTCATTAGACACTATTCAATTTTGGAATTTAATTTCAGTAAATAGGGAGTTACAATCTGAAAAGTACAAGATGACTTGAATTCAATACTGAAGGGCTGCCCTCACTGGCAACACGGCTATTATTGAACTGTCAAAACAGTCATCTGACAAGAGTGGAGGAGGCGTCTAGCTTCAGTAGAGACACAGCCATCTCTCAAACTTAAGCCATATAAACAAGCACACTCATTTACCAGCACTACCAATCCAATTAAAAGTATTGTCATATTTATAATATAAACATAAACATGGACATTTTGTTGATGATATGCAAAGACACATCATCCACCAAGCTGATTCACTGTGACACTGACAACAGATCTATATTGGGAACAGAGTTATTTACGAGGAATAATAGGTGGATTGTCCCCAAAACAAGCTTTTGCTGCTCCAAACTGATGCCTACTGCAGGTGTGATGAATTTTCATGGCACTGTTAACTTGCCTACAAGTCAAACAGGTGTCTCGGCCCCAACCCTACCACCATGGAGTGAATATATTGCACATGAATGCCTGATTTAACAGATTTACGAATACATCACCCATAAACAAAAACAAAAAACACTTAACATAACATGATGTTCGGACTTCTAAACAGGACGCTTGATGCATTAGCTATTCAGTGTTTCTTTGGTGTGTTCAGGGCACAGACCAAGTGGATACCAGGGACATTACAAACAATATATTACCCGTTAACTTAAATGGCATCTTATCGTTTGATTTTAACCCTCCTGCTGTCCTATGGGTCAGAATCACCCGATGCACTCGCCAGTAGAGCCCGCCAACCACAACACGGTCATATGACATTCGTTATTGGCTCTCTCTGCTGGTAGTCTGCTGAAATGCCTTAGCACAGCGGGAGGGTTAATACAGAACACAGCAGCTTTTGGTAACATGGCCTATGGTTAATGTTTAACCACTAATTAATTCATTGAAAAATACAACTTTGTCCTTAGTTGTTAGCAGGAACTGAATTTCTATAAACAATACTGTGTTGTTTGTAAATTGAGATAACCTACAGTTCAATATACATATGTCAGATTAAAAGAAGCTATGTTCTGCTTATCACATTAAGAGTAGCCACTACCACTCCTAACACGAACAACATGTAATGAGCCAATGTTGTTCTTTCATTTCATTTCATTGGGATGGCCTCACTATTTGTATGCAACAGCGCACTCTGGCGTTGCCCTTTATTAGAAGACGCCTTTACAATATGCTCCAAGGATAAACGTTATTTTATCCTTCTATTTTTGAATATTTGTTTATTCAGAAGAATCCAATATATGGAATTAAAAACCATGCCTACAATTTTGTGAATTCTGAGAAACAATGACTTGTTTCCACTTTCCTGCATTCTGTATGGTCTACAACGGCATTACAGCTATCCATAATAGGCTACAGTACGTGGCCTAGTCGCTTTGTTGGCCTAACCCGAGGTCACTTTGTAGGATGTAAACTATGCATTCATGTTCTCCCTATGCATGTATATGTATGTTGCTTTGCATGTTACTGTACATGTAATATTGTGAGAAAATAAAATGTTATATTCTAGTTTTCATGGTATTACATAATGATTTTTCCTTATTTATTTGGCATATGTGTGGAAAGAAACTCCAAGAATACATACCTTCATGTCTGCAACATCTAGCTCTAGTGACTAGTATGCATTTACTTTGGATAAGAGACTGCTAAATGACAATGTAAATGTAAATATTCACGTGAGCTTTGGAAAAGTGTCTAAATTACTCTATAACCCATAAATGTAAAAACTTATTAAAGGTTCACAAAATATTGCATTTGATTCCTTACACATTACAGATATATATGCTTGATGTTATAGGAATCACAAAGTATGATTTTAAACATGGACAGTATGCCATCATGATGTGTAATAATGTACATTATTTGTTGTGGCTGTATGTACATTTAGGAATCCATTTATTACACAATTTGTACATAGATTGCTTTGAAATTATCAATTGGAACTAGAAAAAAAAAAAAGGTAACTCACAGTAAGTTTTAATTGTGTAAAGTTTTGGGCCAAGTAACCGTCCTTCTATTTTAGTGTAATATTATTTAATTTCATGCTTGAGAGAGCCATCTATTGGGAGGGCGGGGGATTCCAAAGAACCTCCAACAGTAAATTGAACTGTGATTCTTCCCAAATTGTTATAAAATAACACAACAGTAACTAGAAGCATCTTTTGTCATAGACTTAATCTGGATGCACACAAATACTTGGTTTGTAAGGGGGAGGGGGTTTCCATTATAATAAACTGAGGTAATTAGATTGTCACTGAAAACAAAACATTTGAACATGTATGATTCAGAGTCGTAAGACAGTTGGGCTTTACATTTTTAATTGATTTCTTGACACTGCCATCAAACCCTTCACACAAACAGTTTTGAAAAGATTTATTTCAAGAGTTTTGATGAACCAAATATGTAAAAAAAAAAAAAAGAAAAAAAAAGACTGAATTGTTCACCAAATTTTTTTTCCCATTAAAAAAATATCAGCCTTCCCCCTTGTTCAAACCGTTTCATAGTAATTGAGACAAACAGAAATTACATGACAACTCCGAGAAGCTGGAAGGCATTACTCTTGGCAAATATAAATATAGTGGTTTGGACAGGGTCTGAAATGGCTCACATGAAAAGAGTGTACAGTATACACGCCAGTAGGACACTCGGCACTGCCTGTATCAACTTTTATTACCGTAGAAAACCAGGAACCATAAGTTGTGTTTAAATCACTGCGTTTATGACAAGTAAATATATACATTCAGCCAGCTCTAGTCTCTGGAGTATGGCAACCGCGATCCTCTTTTGAGCAGTATGATTGTCTGTTTAGGGGGAAAAATTGTGAGAGTATGTGTAGTCCGAATAATAATCCTGGCCCCCTGCCCTACCCATAGGACAGCCCCAAGATCCAGCAGCAGCCCCTTCCCCTCGCTCGTGTCCCCGCCCCGGCCTGGGCCAAGGGCCTCCTCCCCTCCCTCGGAAGGGCCCTAATGAGCCGGGACCCATAGCACCCCGCATAGCCCCATGATCCACCTGTCCAGGAAGGGGACCTACACTACCATAGCCCCCAACAATCAAAGGATGTGTGGGCATTTGATGCCTAACTACAGAGCCCCCCCTTGTGGCCGCTGCGAGGCCATCTGCACAACTGACAGGAGTCCGACCCCCCTGACTCCCGGGGGTGCTGCTGCCGCCGACGCCATCAGTCCATTCCCTCTCCCCGCCCAGCCCGCTGTGGGCCGCTGCCGCCGCTGCGGGGGCGGCCGCGCCCTGGCTGCCGGCCACGTCGCACGCGCTATTCCCTACCCCCCCCCACGCATCCTCCCCGGGCGGCACGCAGTGCGTCCTGTCTGCCTGCGGGGCGGGAGTGCCACCGGCAAAGCCCCGCTGGGCAGCGTCGCCCGGGGCGAAGCCCTGGCCCCCAGGGGCCTCTGGGGCCGCACCAGGCTGCGTGTGGGAGAAGGGCCCCAGGGAGCCATGGGAGGCCTCCGAGTGGTACGTGTGGCCCAGCATCATTAGGTGAGGCGGAGGGGGAGGCTTCACCTCCAGCGGCAGCGAGGCCAGCTTGGCCAGTGGCCCCACTGCACCCAGGGCGGGGGGGCCGGGGAGGACTGTGGCGGAGGCTGCGGCCGGGGGCCGGTGCTCCTGCTCCTGGGCGCTCTGGCAGGGCGAGCCGGGGTAGGCGGGAGACGCCATGTAGCCGGAGGAGCCGCCGCCGCCGAAGGGCCCCCAGGAGGGCGTGGGGCACAGGAAACTTTGGTGGGGGTTGACGGTGAAGCCCCCGGGGGACATGCTGCCGACGTCGGGGGACCCTGCCACCACCCGGGTGGCTTTGAACTGAGAAATGGCCGACTTGAGGGAGATGAAGTCGCACAGGTTCGCCGTGCACTCGGGCGTGGACTGCTGCTCCGGCAGCGGCGGGCGGAACTCCTCCGCGTCGGGCGGCGGCGGCGGCATCTCCGCAGCGACCTCCTGCGGCTGCTCGGCGGACTCCGTTATGGCCGGTGGCTCGCCGTCGTCAGAATCCAGGGACATGTCCTCCTCCACGCACTCATCGTTCACTACTGGGAGGGCAGCAGGGGGCAGCAGAGGGCACACACATTCAGAAGGGCACGGAGCAGAGGCAGGAGAATAGCACGCATGGCGTTAGAGATATATGCAGGGAAACATGACAGCCATTACATAACAACAACTGCTGTTGACACTACCCACCAGTAGAGGGCGGAGTCGGAAGCTCGTTCTGATTGATGGAGCCAATCAGGCTGTGAAAACCGCTCATGATGTCATCAATGCTCGCAATTACGATGCCATTTCTGGAGTACTGCAGAAACATCTCAAACGGTCTCTCTGCAAGACAAAGCATCACACAGCAACAACTCAGTGTTCAAGCTAAAGACTAAAGATAGCAAAGCCTCCTTTAAATGAAAGGAGTTTCAATCATTGCAATTTATCAACGTCAATCACAAATCTTATGTATAACAGTTAGATGTGTTTAAAAGGGTGATGTGTCACTGGGAAAACACTACATATCCTGAAATGTATATTATACCAGTGAGGAAGATAAGGTGTCTCTGCTGGGTGTGCTGTGCCTGGAGCTTGATCAGGCAGTCCAGATCAGGGGCCTGACGTGATTGGGTGTCACACTCGTGATAGGGCAGGAACTCCACCAGGTGCTTCTTCTGATAGGCAGTCAGCAAGTTCAGCAGCCCCATAGTGTTGGTGTTCATCCTGCAATTAAAGCAGGAGAAGGCCGTGAATGTGTACAGTAACAGCCTTCACCCTTCTCCTCAGGTGAGGATATAATTCATACGCCTCAGGATAGCGATGGTTACTATTCCAGGCCTCTGCTAGCAGGAATCTGGGTCACTCCTACAAGCAAGAGAAGGTACAGACCTGCCAAGTTCTTTCAGCTTCTTCTGGGACTTGCAGTGCACCTTCCACTGCCACGGGTGTTCCGGTGTGCTCTGCTCCTCCAGGAACTTCAGCAGTCCCTGCAGTCGCTCTGCACGCGTTAACACAGGCATGGTTAGGACACACACACACACACGCACACACACACACACGTGCACACACGTGCCACAGCAGCCTACCCTGTGTGATGAGGTCAGGGCTGAGGAGGAACTCGTCAGACACGATGAAGCCTCCAGACACAAACAGCTCGTTGTAGGTGTGGTTCTTGACGTCGTCGAGCGAGTCCACCCCAGCAAAGCTCACGGAAGACAGCTTCTTCAGTGAGACCAGGGCTGGGATCTGCATTGGGATGGGAGTGGCAGAAAGCATGTAATAAGCTAGATGAAAACCACACAATTGATACAAAATACTTTATTTCAATGGTGTATTACATGGATCACTTTGTTCAGTCTGTGAAAGCTGTCTGTGGTGTGCATTGTGTAAAGCACAGCTTTTGATGCTTGTACCTTGTGGACATGTGCAGCGATGTCCTCATTCTGGATGATGATGAGCAGTTTATCTAATCTGCTGCTGTTTTCCAGAAAGTTCTGTGGGTTGCACTCGCTGTTGCCCAGACTTATCAAGTAATTCTTAAATAGAAAGATAAGAGATGTTATAACCTATATTCACCATTTACACACGAACAGTCCAATTCAGTGCTGGTGCGTGGATGAAGGATCATTATTTACTAACCGAATGAGTGTGATGACTTATATTGATTCATTATCGCTCTAAATGCAAGCCGATGTGTAACATTTTACTTGTTTGTAAATTGTCAATCATAGCTGTCAATAATGGCTACACAAGCGCTGTGTGTGATGCTGGGGATTTATGTTCAGAAAACAAAGAAAAAGTTTACTGTGGACCCGTTGATGGGTGTCACGCAGAGGACAGTATGGGCTGTCTAGCCTTCAAATGGAACTTAAAGAATGCATTTCCATCACGTTGCAATAACATTAGCCAATAGCTAGGCCTAGTAGCTAGCATGGGTATAGTTGCTTGTTCAACAAGTGCTCTTCTGCTTCATGTGTCCATTTGACAGCTGCAGTAGCATCGGTCCTTTTCTATGCCATATTTACAGTCTGCCAAAGAACATCCTGCTCTCCTATTGGTTAACGTGAAGGAATATGTCGGAACACATCATAGAGGATGTTAAACTAGGTGAGAAAATACAAATAATTCCACTTTTCGTCAGGATGCTGTGAGGAATCGGACGGCTCGTAGCCTATCTTGAAATATGTCACACAACACGGAGTAACAACGCCTATCGTCGCTGCCGACGAGCCACGTTCTGTCCCGACGCTAAAAATGCGTTGGTCACGACCGAATGGGGTAAAACCGGCCTGAAATCGTGTAGTGTGCACCTGGCATTAATTACCAAATACCTTGATCTCCTTGCAAATGGTCTTTTCTTCCCCTTCCTCTCCAGAGTAGATGTAAAACTTCACTGTGTTCTTGGTGACATCTTTAAATATCTCCACCAGGCTGCTGAACACCTCTGGCTTCAGCTGCCCAATCAGGCTGCTGGCCAGCAGGCTTGACCCTGGTGCTGGTGCCGACGCTGAGCTTGGCCCAGGGTTCTGGGCGGCGGTCTCGGGGGAGGCCACGGTGGCATGAGTGGGAGAATACATCTCCGACCCCGCCTCGGACTGGGGAGCCTCAGCTTTCGTCGCCGCCGCCGCCGGCGTCGCCTTCTCCTTCTCCTTGCTGGTGGCCGGCTTGCCGCTGGAGGCGGGCACGGCAGAGCCCTTTGCCTGGGGGGGTTCTGCTTTGGCTGCGGGGGGGTGCGTGACGGCTAAGGAGGGGGCTTCGGTCGCCCTGGTGGCCTGGGGAGACAGCGGGGCTGCGGCGGGAGCCGGGGCAGCAGAGGGAGCGGGCGGCGGTATCAACTTGTCCATCTTCTCACACAGTGCTTTGACGTGGACCTGAACGGGGACAGGGGTCACGTAAGGGACTACAAAGTCTGAGAAGGAGCTGTTGGAGAGCCAGCTGGTCCGCTGGGGGAGCCGTGGGGGCAGCTGGGAGTTGTAGGAAATGTTCTGGCTCTGCATAATGCTCTTGATGTCCGAGGCGAGGCTGTAGACCTCCTGGTTCAGGACGGTGTCCAGGCTGATGGAGGGCCTGTGGATGGGCTCCTCTACAGGGGCTAACCTGGGGGGTGGGATAGCCTTCGTCACCTCCTTCTTCACCAATGGAGGCAGTGCCACCTCTGGAATGCTGTTCACTGGCAGGGACAGAGGTTGAGTGTGGGGTTTATCTGAAAGAAAACAAGGGAGAGGGTGTTAGCTGAATCAGATGGGTGTCTTTAATATGCACACTGAGGGTGTTGAGGCACACATGAAGAGTTCACCGCCGCTACTTTACTTCTTACTCCGTGTGAATCACACCTAGATAGACCCCGAGCAGAATGGTAAATCTGGCTACTGTGTGGTACCTTCAGGGGCGGGGGGGGCACCTAGCGTTCCTTCATAAGCCGCGGGGATCTCCTGCGTAGAGTTTTCCGAGGTGTGAGGTTTAAGTACTGGGGAGCCTGGGCTGAAGGGGCTTCCGGGGCTACAGTCCATGTCCTCCTGAGAAACAAGAACGCCAGGAAATAGATCCATCAGGTCTTTCACGCACGCACACAGCGGAGCCTTCCAGAATGAAGCCCATTTCAAGAGGCGCGTCTCACCTCGGTGTAGTCAGTGTGTGAGGGCGGCTCCTGCTGTTTCCTGAGGTCCGCTGGAGGGAACGCGGGCTCCCTCCGCCCCGGAGCCCCGGAGGGCTCTCCGTGGCTGTGCTGCTCGGCCACGCCCCCGTGGGCCATGGCCTTGTTGAGCGTGGCCAGCAGGATCTTGAGCAGACGCTGCGTCTCGCCGACGGACGAGCTGTTGGCGCCGCCCCGGGAACGCAGCTCGCTGTCGTAGATGCCCATGCTCTCCATCACCGCCGTCAGGTTGTAGCTCTGGCCCGCCTCGTCCAGGGCGTCGTCCGCTGGAGGGCCTGGGCAGGGCGCATGCAAACACGTGTCAGGAAATTGCATGCGCGGGATTCTGACCGTCAAGACATTCAATATAATGTGGGGATGGGGCATTTTGTGTACTTAAAACAATGGTGATTATGACAGTCTTACTGACATTCATTCTTCACCAGATTGCAGATTATCATTGTTTATTTACCCCCACCATAAAGTATTATTCAATTCAATAAAAAGGTCAGCAAAACACATTTTAGGGTGGAAAATGTTCCTTTCAGTGGAAATGTAGTCATGAACTCTGTGGTTTAAACCAACATTACAACAACATTGGTGCTTTGGTTTTCAACTCTTAAGAGTGCCAGCCCCTCCCGCTCCTGATTGAAGAGTGGCTGAGACATCACTCTACTCCTCCTACCACAGTGATCCTAGGCTCACACTGTCCTCTACTCCTCCCAAACAACCATACACCCCATTTTATTACAATGAAGGCATGCACCTTTAGAAGACATGTAGAGGAAAGCTTTCCCCAACTTATATTTGAACATGTAGAGAACAATTCTACGACTGTGGGTCGCTCACCTCTACTGGACTCTCCGTTGCTCAGGGAATCTGTACGCTGGCGTTTGTTCCCTCCACGATCTTCTCCCTCCAGACGTCTCTTTAGAAAGTGGGAGTCCAAGGCATTGTCCTCCCCTGTCTCTCCCCTATCTTTCCCAGAATCCTTCACAAGAGCTTTCTTATGTAGCTGGATGAGCTTCAGTAGCTGCTTCATCTTTTCTTTATCATATTCATTCTGGGAGAGCCGCGTTTTCTGGCCGGAAGGTTGGGGATCCACCTGGGCTGGATGCTGTGACTGACCCCCATTTGAATGGGGTACCCCGGACTTCCTCCTGCTGCCTCCATGAGATGGTCTCTCCGGGGCAGACCTCTCAAGGACCGGCTTCTCAAGGACCGGCCTCTCAAGGACCGGCCTCTCAAGGACCGGCTTCTCAAGGACCGGCTTCTCAAGGACCGGCTTCTCTGCAAGAAGAGCCCTGTCTTGAGGTACTCTCTCTGGAATTTTCTCCGCCCTGTCCGAGCCCCTGTCTGACCCGCCCCAGTCAGAAACAGGGCTATATTCTACTGGAGCCACAGCTGGGGGAGGCAGCGGGTTCTGTATCCGCTCAATAATGTCCTTTGCCTTAGCCAAAGACACCGCGTAGGTGGAGGGGTTGTGGACATATGAGCGCAGCAGACCCTCAAGGTTTGGTTTGGATCTGGGCGCTGGGTGCAAGTTGCCCCGCTCGTCCAGGTTCTGGTTGTACTCGGGCAAAAAGAAGGGGCGGACTGTTCCAGTGTCTATGCGAGACAGGTACTCGGTAGCCTGCCGCTCTACCCCGGCGCTGAGGTCCTTGCCTGGGTTGGGCCGCAGCTTCAGCAGGGCGTAGTGGAGTGCAGGGACAAAGGGCTCCAGGAAAGACTGGACAGTAGGCTGTGGCTCTGCCAACAGGGGCTCTGGCTCATACGGTCTTGATGCTGAGAAGAGATAGACACTATTTAAAGACTAACTGAATGTGTAAGCTGTCAACTAAGTCAAGTACTGAACTGTGATGGGACATATCAATGCTGCTGTTGACTAAATTCCCATGTAAATAAAAATATGAACAGTATCAGTTTAAAATCATCTAAATAATTAATACATTTTAAGATAATATTATTAGAATGTTAAACTTTAATATTAAAACAACCGGTTCCAGGGGCCATTTGTTGTCCCTGGGCCCACATAAACAATGGTAATATTAGATTAAAGGAGACTATAGATACAGAGCAATACTCACAACACTTGACCACCCCTCTTGACTCCTGAAAGATAAATAAGGCCTGCAGGCTCTTCTGAAACCGCCCCCTTGGCTCTAGAGCAATGGAACAGGAAAAACGTCCTCACATCACTCTCACCAAAAGCATAAAGGTAATAGATAAAGCAAAAGTCTACTGAATTAAAGAGTCATTATACCTTTGGGATTAACCATCTGGGCTGAGGACAACAGGAAGAGAAAACCCCTGTCACACAAAGGCTTCACCAGTACCTAGGTTTGGGACACACGGCAATAAGCAACACACAAAATCAGTCTGGAAGCCTTCAGTGGTCAGAGATGTTATGCCAATTATTAATATAAAGAAGATAATATTTATTGATAACCTTTACATATTTTGTATTGAACTGAGACTGATCAAAACAGAAGGGTCCCTGGTGGACACTGTCTATGGTTTGACTTGGTGATGTCACACATGACATCCTGGGGTGTGTGGCTCGATAGTATTCACTTTCCACCCAATGTCAGACATGTAACTGTACGCATTGTAAGTCGTTTTGGATATAAGTGTCTGCTAAATCACCTAATGTAATTGTAATGTCAGTGTTGCAGTATGGAAAACAATGTCAGCGCAGGAAGGGAGAGAGCATCTCACCGTCCTGTCCCTCTCCAGTTTGTGGACCAGTCCGGCCAGGGTTCCGTTGGTCGGCTTGCCCTTGCCATCCATCACCTCAAAGAGACTGCAGGACATCCCACACTTCAGCACTGAAGTCAGGAAAATGTGAAATATAAACAGGCAGCAGGATCAACACATTCAATGGACAGATACAACAGAAAGGCACAGAATGTGATTAATGTACATTTTTGCAGTAACCCCAACTTGGTCAGGTCACTGTTAAATTTAAGATCACCCTATTGCTTTTGCGGTCCATGGCAAAACAAAGCTAATGTTGCAATAAGATTGTTTTACCGCGGTAGTACACCGGACTGTACAAAGAGCAAATACTGATGGTGCCATATGTCTGACCCTTGGACATGATGTGGTCAGTGTGGACCCTTTACAAACTACACATTTGTTTGTCAAATGGAGCTATCCCACTTTCTGAAAATAAACCTTGCCTCAGCTAGCAAGGTATGCTTCACTAATTGTACCTTTGTGATGTCCTGATGCCATTGTCTCTTTCCATTTTGAATATTTACCACCTAATTGCTAGATAACTATCAACACACCATTAACTATGATAGTGCCTTATGTGTGTACAGTATATACAAGACTGACCTTCCCGTGAAAGGATGTAGGTGTCCCAGGAGAAGAGCACAGAAGGAATTTTCTTCTTTACCTGCTCTAGTTGCATACCCTGACACATCTCTAGCCTGTCAGGCCTGCAGAGGGACACACACCAATCAGTCATAAATCATAATCCACAATAGATTAATCCTGTGTATATAGTTTAAACATCTATTAGCCTGTAAAGATTAACACATTCTTCATCAAGGTCAAAACCCTTTAAAATGGATGTAATCTATTATGAAGCTTTAAATGCTTTGCGCATTATTTTTTTATACTCATTGAGAAGACAATAGTTGGAGTATTTGTTGTATTTTTATTTATTAAATTACCTTTGAACTGTCGCTATGATAATGAAATGATATCATTGTTCTTTGCAAAATAAAAATTACATTTTATTCAAAATCATGAGAACATAGGTCAGAACAATTTTAATTATTATATTATTTAAACAAAAAATGTATTGCTTATTTAAACACACAAAATAGGCCTATGTAGGGGAAAGGCTCAGCGCAGAAGACATGTATTGCAGAGCTCCCACAGCCTTTGAGAATGAGCTTTCAGAACTTAAAACCATAGGAGTGATGGTGAAAGGTCACCTACAATTTGAAAGGCAGGTAAGGCCTTGTGGAGGAGCGCAGACACACATTGAAGAGCTCCTGGCCCTTATTGACCAGAGGGCCACTCCACACGGTATAGCAGCTTTTTCCTGTGCAACATAAAAAACAAAAAAGGTCAAACATGATACAACAAAAGCAACAATCACTAGCTGTATTACAAGAACAGCATTCCAGATAAGCAGGCACGTTTTGATATTAGACACCATTTACATAATACATAGTTTGAGGATATGGCTGATAAGGTAAACAACAGCAAAGTTTATTTTATGTGAACTTGAACTCATGACAAAGCTTATGTGCGTAATATTAAAAAACACAAAAGTTTCAAACATTGTTTATGAACTGTGAATACAAAATTAAAGTATATTAGAGCACTGATTTTAGTTATATTAATATCAATATAACATACCTTTATTTCCTTCAGAGGAGACCATGTTAAACCTGTTATGAGGAACACATGTGCATCAGTACCATGAACACTCCTCTTTCTAACTAAAATAAACAGCAGCAGGGGGTCTGGTAATAAAAATAAATAATAATAATAATAATAATAATAATAATAATAATAATAATAATAATAATAATAATAAATAAAAAAGGAATCTGCTGCTATCAGAATAAAGACCCAGAGTAAAGAATGGTTTTAAGCGGAAAGGTCCCCTCAAAGTGGGCTGAATTAAAACGTATTTTCCATGAACTAAAAGTTCAAATGAGACACTGCATCAAGACTAATATTCTTTAGAAGGGGAAGGATGATGGGCTTCCTTTAGTGTCAACTTTGTTTTTTTTTGTTAGCATTTGCTTCATGCATCATCTATCAAAAGCCATACCTGTGTCCAGTTAAAGGAGTCGATGATGCCTCCTTGCCTTTGTACTGAAAGGAAACCACAGCGTATGGACAAATGTGCCTGGGTCGGACCTTGATCTCATCAAAAGCAAACTCAAAAAAGTATTGCTGAAAGGGCAAAAAGAAGCAGAAGTCCTATTTAGATACAAAACACATGGTGCAAGACAACAATAACCACAGTCAGCCAAAATACATACCTGTGTGAGCTCAAAAGCCCTGTACGAGAGCAAAGACGTGACCCTGTGGGCACTTTTGGACATGTGACAGTCAAACTTAGTCGTAGGTTCCATAGCGTTCTTTGGCACATTCTCATAAATGTGCTTCACTCGGCCCTGAGAAAATAAAATGTAATGTTTACTTCAATGTTCCACAGGAATTGGAAACATTCATGTTTGGATAAAATGACAGTATGCATGATAAATTGGTACAGCCTACCCTCATGACTTTGAAGACAATCATGTCTCCAAAGGTACCCGGATCAAATGGGTTCATTTGTAGCAGGTCAGAATATTTTGAAAGATACACACCTAAAACAACAACAGATTTGTTTTCAAGATAATTAACAAACTCAAGAAAGCATTTATGAAAGCCTGCTAAAAAGCAGAGAAACACTACAGACACAAAAATCATATTTGTCTGTGTGTGCCACAACTACTCCAGCCAACTGTTTAGTTGTGTCACAAATACAGGAGCCATACTCAGCTGTTGCTATGCCATGCATTTGGTATCTCCAGTGGTAACATTATCAGGTCAAAATGCTAAGCTGCTTGCCAGGGAATAAAGTCACTGGTACTGAGTGCAGTAACTTCCTAACATCTAGTAATGGTAAATGCAGTCTCACTGAAAAGCTCTCTTCAATGAACCAAAATAAAAGACATCCACCGTTCTGAGATTCATCCTTACTTTCCATAGGAGTCTACCTACAGGTCAGGTGCAACATCCAGTGCAGAACACACAAACTCACCCATTGCCGGATTTCCTAGTGTTGTTATCCTGGAGTGTCCAACTGACAGACCCTTGTCACAGATCCACTGGAGCTAGAGATGGACACAAGAGTGAGTTTGTCCATGTATTCATGATCATAACATTGCACATGCAATTGGAGCTTTACAGGAAGTCCAACCTTGGATTTGTCTGGATAAAGGAAGCAGTAAGACTCCACCAGCTCTTGCTCAGTTCGTCCTTCCTGTTTCATTTCTCTGCGCTTCTCAATAAACTGGTACACAAAAGGGAGCAAATGAGAAAACTCTTTACAGGTACTGCGTGCTGCTATTTAGAAGGTACATACCTTCTAAATGGCATGCTATTTAGAAGGTACATACCTTCTAAATAGCATTCTTGTACACATAACTTTAGAATGCAATAGAGCCTGTACTTTATGACAAAGCTTGTAACGCTGAGATTTACAGCAGTCGGTTAAATTAACACGTTTAAACATCTGGATGTGCTAAATGCTATAAAATGTGTTGCCAGTAGTACTTTCTTATACACTGACATTCTCAAATAAACACAGACAACTTCTTACCTCCTTTTCTAGAAGTTCATTGTGAATGAGCCTTGCCTTGCAGTAAGTGAATGTTCCTCGTGATGACGAGTCCAAGTAAAACGAGGAGAGGATCTTCACAAGGTCCTCAAACTCACGACTGTCGGGAGGAAGGAACTGGTACAAACCTGAAGAGAGCAGCATAGAGCATTAGAACAAAGTACATGTCTGTCTGCACAGAAAATAAAAGGTGATGCCAAAACAAGAATGAACATAAAGAAACTTAAATGAATCCAAAAGCCTCCCTGGTTTCTATACATGAATACATTATGCTGGTCAAACAAGAGTCAGAATGTACTTGCTGTACACACACACCGAAGAAAAACAAAATATAAAAGTTTTACTTAATAATATCACATTACATTTTTTGGGGGATTTCTTTAATTTAAATTGTCATGTAAAAAAAAATACTTAAAGAGTAGGTACCATGGTGCAAACATTAACATAATGAAAAACATCATTATATCAAATGGCTCAAAGAGGCACGGCAAAGATATGTTACTGAAAACAAGGAGTGTCTGAACAATATGATTTTCTAAATCAACAAATCATTGAATATAGGTGACCAGCAATAGTGTATAACATTCAAGTCTAAAAACATACAAGGCAGTAGGTAGATACTAGGGCCCACACAAATATAATGAATAGATCACACTCAAAAATGGGCATATAAGGTAAAGGGGGTCCTAAAAATGAGTCTAATAAAACAATATCTTATGGACAACTGAAAATAAACACATGACATCTGTTGAGTCTATACTTATAAAAAGGGAGATAATTTAGGAGGGCATCACACTGTGGCGCAAAAACACCCACGAGCTGTTACGCTGTGTGTTACTTAGCTCACAAATAGTACATAGAATGGACACTAAAAATAACAACAACAAAATGATTCAATAAAATAAGGATCTTCGAATGGGTAAACTGTCAGTGCCTGCTGGAGTGGCACCACAGAAACGTTGCTACTAGCAACTTGGGGGTAGCTTGAATACCTGAGGTACTTTACACTACCAGTGCATACCACGGTAGAGTGTATGGAATCTGATGCGCTTCTTTTCACGTCACCCAAGGTTATCCACGAACCACTACTGTAGTTGTAACCTCAACCAGTACCGGAAATTCTGCAGAAATTGCCGAACTAGCTTGGCCGGCTAACTAGCAGGCTAGCTACATGCAGCAGCAGCATTATGAAAAACAGGGCAGACTCTGGTCAAAATAGTAGCGAAAGGGTACCACCTTTGCGTTCCTTGATCTTCCTTGGAATTTGAAAATTTTTACGTGGCAAGTCTTCGGCTAGTCTCTGGCCAGGCAAAGGGGAGCTGCTAGAACTCCGGGCGTCTGCCTGCACGCTCCTCCGCCGATTAGGGATTTCTTGTTCAGGCATTACACCGTCTTCGCATCCAGTTTGTTCGCCATTTTGGTTGGTTGTAGCCGAGCTGGCGGTTGACGGCGAATTCTTTACGGATTCGCCGCCTTCCGAGCAAAGATCGCCTCCCTCCGTACATTCTGGGTCCCTTTTCCCCTCCGCGTTAGGGTTTAGGGCCATTTTTGAACACCGTCCACGTTTTGCGGGCAATGTAGCTCCTCAGATACAACGCCGCTTCATAGACACATTCTCCTCCTCACCCAACCTCCGCCATTGTGAATATGACGTACAAGTTCTTCACCACTGCAAAACGTTGCTGTCACTCTGTTTACATACAAGAGAATCCGCGCCACCTAGTGTTGCTGATGCGAGCGAGTGGTACGTACTGGGTTCATGGAAATGCGTATAACCTAATTGAAAACGGACATACCACTGTTTGGAAGGCCGTAATAATAGATACTAATCAAATGTTTGGTATAAACATCAAAACATTAGATTATTATATAGCCTAATATCTGCCTAATTCCGATAATGGCGTATATTCTCCATGTCCTGCTTGTTGTTCGATGATGGCACAACAAAGGCTCATTGGGTAAAGAAGATCAGAATTCAGCCTCTAAAGGTTTAGCACCCTCTGACCGTTTTTTCTGATTGCATTACGATTTTCTCCATGCATCATCAGGTGCGTTCAGTGAACTGAGCATTTGCGTAAAGTGAACTTAGTCTACTGAACTACACCTTTCCCTACAAATGTTTGCAACGTTGTTGAACTTCGCTTATAGGCCAAAACACTGCCGTTAAAGTTGATTGAACGTCGTACACGTGGCACCACCTTGAACACAGCCACAGTTCAGAATGGTGAAAAAGAATTGTGAAATGTATGTCACCTATGACATCAGATTTTACTGGTGGCATAATAGCCTAACAACATATGCCATCAGCATACACGTGTTGTAGTATTAAAATAAACACGACACCAAATTTGAATGGAAACATTCAATAGAACTGCAATATTGTAGGCTAAACTACACAGGATAGGTTACAGAAATAAATTACTATAGTGGGAAATATAATTACAAATTAGACTAGTCTATTACACTAGGGGGGTTTGGGTTTATACTGCAACAAAGTGACTCAACCCCCACCGTATGTGTCTGGTGACTGCAGTGACAGTACATCATATACAAAGGAATGAAATCTGATACTGGAGTTATTGTATTGTTATTGTGTTATTAGGCTACTGGTGTATTGGTTAATTATAGCCTAAGAGACAGCATGGTCTGTCTCTTTTAAATGCAATACAAAATGTTACCACTAGAAGACAGCAGAGAACTGCTTATAGTAATATAAATTCTTTAAATGCAATATAATATGTTACCACTAGAAGACAGCAGAGAACTGCTTATAGTGATATCAATTCTACAGCATGATTTGCATGATTTGTAGTTTTTAAGCCCCTCCTCAGACT
>JAODUG010000022.1:2688362-2703217 GCA_027564795.1 Aphredoderus sayanus | reverse complement strand
AACAAGGTTTAGATTTTAAAAGTGTAGCTCTGTGTATGTGGAATTTCCCCATTAAGATGAGTATATTAACAATACAATTCAAACTTTTCCATTCAATTGAATTCAGATACATTCAAAACCTGTAATAAAATCTTTACCTTTTATTATTTTACAGAATAGTGATTTCTGCTCTAAATACTCCTCCAAATATTTCAAAAACTTTATAGTATGGCTACAATTAAACCATATGGTATAAATCCTTAAAGTTTAACCATGCAATCCACACGCAACTAGCGTCACTCCCGTTTCAACCAACCAATCATGAGAGAAAAAGAAAACCACATTATTTGCAGTGAGTTATCGCGAGGTCTCTGTGGAGGTAGCTAGCTGCTGCTGCTGCTTGGGGAGTAGCGATATAACTTTAAGGTAATGTATAACATATACTTGATACGAGTCACGACATTGTCGGAACATAACAATAACGCGCAACACTATTGAATAAGCCACTGCTGTAATGCCTATATTTAATAACAATATGTGGATAAACATAAAGAGGCCTTGTTTGGTTATTTGTTGACTGAAGGCAGGCGCCCATGTTGTGTTTATATCTAGGCCCAACCGTAGTACTAGTATTGTAACGATGAATTTCCGGTCTTTTATTGTCAGCAAAGTTCACTATTTTTATTTTCTCTGAGCGCTAGTAAATTTTTGGGGGGAAAATGCATTGTATAATATAGTAAATTTGTAAGTAATAAAGTAAATGAGTGTTCATTTGTGTAATGGCAAACATCAAAACGCATTATTGATGTGTGTAAATAACTTGAAAGTATTGCTGGAATACCTGTAATACCTACGGATAGATATATACTTTCATCATTTTCTCAACAGTCAATAAACTGTTCTACACAGTAATGTGACACATCACATCAATTTGTTTTAGGATAGTCCATGATGAGTTATGCAGAAAAGCCAGAGGACATAACAAGGGAAGAGTGGATGGATAAACTCAACAATGTACACATTCAGAGAGCAGATATGAACAGGCTCATAATGAACTACCTGGTGACAGGTGTAGTACCAACCTGCATGCCTTGTCATTGATTATAGCAATACATATAAATGTATTGTTCTGCTGTGATATACAGTATCTTTAGCCCACACGCATTATTATTCATTAATGTAACCTGTGTGTGTTTTTGCATGTTAAATGTGCATATAATTCATATTTCACAACATGGTTCCAATTCAACAGAGGGCTTCAAAGAAGCAGCTGAGAAGTTCCGTATGGAGTCTGGAATAGAGCCTAGCGTAGACCTGGGTTCTCTAGATGAAAGGATTAAAATAAGAGAAATGATCCTGAAGGGTCAAATACAAGAGGCAATTGCACTTATTAACCGATTGCACCCAGAGTTGCTGGATACCAACCGTTACCTTTACTTTCACCTGCAGGTAAAATACAGCCATTTCTGCGTTTGCCTAATAATTGTAATAGTTTTCTGAGTGTCTATGCACCTGTATATTGGCATGCATGACTTGTTTCCAAATAACATTTTTCCGGCACATGGCATTTGCAGCAGCAGCACTTGATTGAGCTGATTCGTTTAAGGGAGACTGAAGCTGCCCTTGAATTTGCTCAATCTCAATTGGCCGAGCAGGGGGAAGAGAGTCGAGAATGTTTGACTGAGATGGAGAGGACATTAGCCCTGCTGGCATTTGACAATCCTGAGGATTCACCATTTGGAGATCTACTTAACATGATGCAGAGACAGAAGGTGAAGGAAAACAACATGCTTTCTATAATACATACTGTATATCATGCAAGTTGATAAATGTAATTTAGAAAACCCATTATGGTTTTCATCAAGTATGTCCACTGCTATTTTTCTTTTAAGGTTTGGAGTGAAGTGAATCAGTCAGTCCTTGACTATGAGAACAGAGAATCAACACCTAAACTGGCTAAGCTCTTGAAGCTACTACTGTGGGCACAGAATGAACTCGACCAAAAGAAAGTGAAGTACCCTAAAATGACAGATCTCAGCAAGGGAACAATTGAAGATCCAAAATAAGAAGTTGAATGAAAAACACACCAGAGCATTGGTATAAAATGGACATGTCTTCATTTAACTATTTATACTACAACAAAGTGACTCATTACAACCTTTTCTTTTTGTAAGGGTTGCTTTTGCAATACTTTGATAAAATAGAAGGTGCAAACTGGATTGTTTGAATTTTACAAATGAATTCACACACTGAAAAGATTATCATTATTTTATTGAGATTTTTTTTTTTTTTTACATTTCTCATAAAGTTGTAATTTCCTATTTGCAAATTTACATTTCACTTAAGTTTATTTCTTTTCTTTTTTTCTGTCTGTTGGCAGGGAACGTTTTATGTGAGTTGGAATGAATTAAGCCTAAATTGGGCTTTTAGTTTGTGTATGTGACCGTGTAGAATGAGTTTATTGTTGAGAGAATGGTTGGCTCAGTTTGCACTGCCTAAAATAAACCTTTCTGATGGGGAAAAACATCCACATTTCATCTACTCAGATATGTAAAAATACTAATGTCCATTGCAAATTATTTGGGACCTTTCAACCTTGCAGTGTATTGTGACTATGTAATTAATACCAATGTTTCATATTGTGTTACTGCTTGACAGAATGCAAAAATATAAGAAGTCTGCTTTCAGCCTAGGGGGGAGCTGTACAAAATGTCCCAGTGTAATATGACTTTGTAAGCTCAAATATCACTATAATTCCAATACTTAACACAATGGATCATACAATTATATTAAACAAGAAGAGGAAAGATTATGACATGTTTAGAATTTGAATATGTACATGTATGGAATAAATATATTCTCTTTTGGAACATGCTGTAATGTATGATGATGAGTAAACTGAGAAAATACTTTGTGGAGCCTGTACTGTAAGTTTTTTTTTTCTGTATTTTTTGCGGTGTCTGCGTACCTGGAGCAGCATTGACCAACTAAATGTTGAGCTAAATGCACGGTGTTAAAATTATTTATTGCTATTTCATCTAGCCTGGATCAGATGGGACAAATAGCCTACTGCGCTAACACCATTGTTTTTAGCAACAAAATCAGCAGGGCGCAATCACGCTCTCACCTACCAAGGACGTATGTGCTTATTCGAAGACGGTGACACTGACAATGATGGTATCTCGCAATGTGTAATCGGATAGGCGGACTGTGTTCATCGGAAGGAAAGGTGCAAATTGCATCGTCATATTGGAGCGGAACCTCATCAAATAGCGCATGCTATCTGGCATTTTTTTGGGACGGTAATGTTACTGGCACCGAGTGACTAAATTACTACGTTGAAAATATTCCTTATTAGACTACTTAAGAAAAGACTAAGGCTAATCACGTCGTTTCACTTCCTGATGAACCCTACCGATGGCAAGAAGAACTGCGTGGCTAGAAAGAAAAACTGACACGTGGATTACTCCTCCTCAAACATCAGGAAAACAGACCCTATATTGCTCGTTTCTGTTGTCGTTTGTTGCTGTACGAGAACAGTACGTTTTGACTTCTCGTTCTCGATCAACTGCATTTTGGGTATGGATACATTGTCTGAAAAGAGGAGAAATGTTTGTTTTGTTGCGATTTGAATGTATTCATTCTTCTCAACGTTTACTTTTGTTTGTTTGGAGCACAGTGCTGTAAAGTAAATAGCCGAGGGGTTGAAAAGGCTGCAAACTTCACGTTGAATGGCAATTATTCAAAAATATGGAAAGAACTCTTGTCCAGATTTGGTCTGTCACAAAGAAATCCATTCATCTGACAAGATCGGGCTTGCTGGATGTCAGAAGAAGTCTTCTGAGCAGAATATTTACTGGTCGAGGTATCTTACGAGTATCTAGCCTAATGATTACATTGCAGCCGTTAATGTAAAAATGTCATTTTAATATATCGAACATCTTAGATACATCAGAGTCAGGGCATTGATGTATTTCACTCAAAAATATTTAAAGTGTTATTCAAAGGTGCTATTAGTCAAGACAGCCACAGTAGCCTATTGCAAAACCTGCCTAAATTGATATGTTTGATTTTAAGTCATCTATAGTCTAAAGTTCACTTTTAGGCATTTAAGTTTCCATGCTGTCAGTAGTCGATGTGTTTTTAAGTGTAATATAATATTAAAACACATTCCATCTGCCACCTGTGTAGGCCACTCGCACGGATATGGACAGTGGTTTTGCTGCTTGGGACATGTCTGCTATACTGTGCCCGAGTGGCAATGCCCATATGTGCTGTCACCATGGCAGAACGGTTCAACTGGAGCAAAAGGGAGTCGGGCATGGTCCTTGGAAGTTTCTTCTGGGGTTACTGCTTCACTCAAGTCCTCGGGGGCTATGTCAGTGACCGGTGGGGAACTGTTTCAAATATACAGCAACATCCACGTTAAGATTAGTTTTTGTATGGATCGATATTATTGAAAATATGTAATGTAATTAGGTAATATTGGATGGATGTATTCGTGTCAGCTTCCTGGTTGTGGAGGACAGTGCTGCTTTGACGTCATATATTTGTTTAGTGTCAAAGTAAGCATGAATGATTACTAGAGAAATGCAAACGTGTTCTCAAAAGCTGTCTAAATGCAGGATGCATAGGGCCTACTGTGTAATGATAACAGAACTATGAAAATAACTTTAAATAATAGTAATTGAGTCCATAATATTGACTTCATGCCAACTTTTTTTCTCATGAAGAAAACTCCTTACTGTGTTTTATCAATCATTATTATCCTGAGGCATTTCCAAGTTTTCAAACATGGAGATTAAAGTAACTAAGTCTCTTGACAAGGTATTGTCTGTAACAGTACAAAGAAATATATGTTCCCTTTTTTTGTAAGGTGTGAGTAATTTTCAGTGCCGAATCACAATGAGGAAATTGCATTTTGCAATTGTTAATGTTTTCAAATGTTACAAAGGACATTCAAATGATCTATGTTCAAGCTTTCTAAGGGTCTTTATGAAGAGTGGCATTTTATTTGATTCCACATTTCTTACTGCATCTAGAGTATTAGTCTAGTATTTGAGTTAAACTGTACAAGTTAATAATTTTTGACAGTGTTTATGTCATATGTTTTCTAACTTCCAGTATGGTGATTTAATCGCATGCTTAAAAAAAAAAGTTGAACTAATGTAAACGGTTGTGTTCTGTCCCCAGGGTGGGAGGTGAGAAGGTCCTCTTGCTTTCTGCAGCAGCCTGGGGGGCTATGACAGCCTTTACGCCGGTCCTGGCCCACTTCTGTTCCCAGCCCATATTCTCTATGACGCTGGCTCGCTTCCTTATGGGCCTGCTGCAAGGTGAGATTTCTAGTGTTTCAGTCACTTGATATGCAAATTATGTCAGGAGAGACATTATTGAGAGTCGATGCATACATTGATCACGTTAGTAGTTTGGGAAGTCTTTGTTTAATCCTCTCTGGCCATGTCTGTGTTGCAAAACATTCCAAGGTAGTCTGTAGGGGCTTTAGGTTTTGATAACCCTTGATTCACTTTGTTGCTCTACCTGCTGTCCCTCCAGGAGTACACTACCCATCTCTCGCTAGTCTGTGCTCTCAGAAAGTAGTGGAAAGTGAGCGAGGATTCCTCATGAGCACTGTGGGGAGTGGCTCTTACTTGGGGTGAGTTAATGTGATATACTGTAGGATGCATTCAGTGGGACTGAACATTCTGCACTTTTAATTAACTTTTTTCCTGAATGACACATTCCCTCAGACTTTTGCGATGTTCTTGAACTACTTTCAAAGACGTTTGCTGCGTTTTAATGGGTGTGTCGAGTGTTGCTCAGTAATATGTAGCCGCATATTTGTAACCTGTTTTTATAAATAGCCTATTTGCCAGTATTCGTCATCGTCACTATTTAGTACCAGTACCAATTCCAAATGTCACTTTCATTACCACGTTATTTTACCTTAAATGTATCACATAAGGTGCATGACATTTAATATGGGAATATGTTGACACAACCATTGTGGACATAACCTTCAATTGAAACGGGTTAAGTGTCCTACTGTATGCACCGACAGAGGTGGTCTACATCATCTTGAGCATCTGTACAGAGTACACCTGAAACGCAACAATCTACAGCAGTAAAACAGAAACCATCACTTTGTTGTTATTAGCCAATTTCTTCAACTCACACCCGAGCTCCTCCCCATTTTGTAACCTGGCATTCAGTCCACTGCCGTTTCATGTTCATTGAACGGAAAGTAAATGTTACACTATCCTGAACCCGGGGACAGTGTTTACACTCTTCTGTAACAGAATGTTTTTTTTAACATAATTTACATTTCATTGACATTTACAATGCTTAGTGGTAACGGGTATGTAAAAGGGTTATAGCCTCGTTTCAGTGTATTTAACTGTCCTCTACATTTCACAAATTGTTTTTTTTAAACAATCTGCAGTGGGATCCATTACTGCTGACTTGCAGTAAAACACTTGCATGAACCATGAATATACTGTACTTTATGAAGATGCATTTGGGTGCTGTAAACCAAGCAAACCAATGCCTAAAATCATTTGACAACCATGTATATGTTTACCAGCACCCTGGTGATTGGTGGGGCTGGCTCCCTGATGTTGGACCTGTATGGCTGGGAGAGTGTGTTCTATGTGTCTGGTCTTCTCTCAGTTCTGTGGGCATACTGCATGTGGAAGTACCTACTCAAAGGAGAAGGTAAGGTCACCTAATATAATATTCATTACATGTTAAATTGTAGTTGTTTTTAACTGTGAAATGGTGTGTGTGTGTTTGTTTCCAGGTCCTATCATCACTCTTGAGTCCCTTGGAAGTGGTGGTGCCCAGTCCAAACTTTCTAAACGGCACTGGCTGCGTCTCTTCAAACAGCCTGCTGTCTGGTGAGATAAAGCTCATAAGCAAAAGGTGCTGGGTGTGCATGTGTGGCTGTACAGCTGCTGTGTTTGTGTGCTTACCTCTTAGACACGTGCCAATGTTTGTTGGCTAAGGTGTTCGTTAAATTACAGTGTCTATGAGGTTGGGTCAAAGAATGTTGTGGACTAAAGTAGATGGGTTATTTTATTAACCCTTCTGTTGTTTTTGGGCTTCAAACGCACCATCTTAGTGCGCCAGAAGAGGGCGCAAACGTGTCCATGTTGTGGTTGGTGCCCTTTGCTGGCATTAAACAGTTAGTGCACTGGGTCACTTTGGTCTATCTATGTCATAGATCATGTATTATTATTATTGTCTTCCTGTGTATGCCAGTGAGTGGCCTAGCTATTTTCAAAGATGACACATACTGTACAGTAGGACTTCAACAAGGTGTGACCGTTGTTAACATTTACTTTGAACAATTACATGTCCCATACCGATGCATTTATTTTTTAAATATAACAGTGACCACTACATAACTGATATGCAATTGTGTATGAATAATAAGTCAATTCATTTCCTGTTTCCCCATTTGCTTTGACAGTGCTGTGATCATTACACACCTTTGCACAGCAAGCACATTCTTCACCCTGTTGTCATGGCTGCCAACATTTTTCAGGGACACTTTTCCAGATGCCAAGGTAACTATTTTACTTTCCGTAAGCTGTTTAAATCAAAATCATCCCTTACAAAATGAACACCTTGATAACACATAATTAATCAGATTATTGTGTACTCACCAGGGTTGGGTGTTCAATGTAATTCCCTGGATGGTGGCAATTCCCTCATCTCTCTTTAGTGGCTGTCTGTCTGACCACCTCATCAGTCACGGTAGAAGAGTTCACTTAGATTCACTTGGAGAGTTTGAGAGAGTTTGAGAGAGTTTGAGAGAGTTTGAGAGAGAGAGAGAGAGAGAGACTTACCTAATTTAATCTTTTTTTTTTTCCTTGTTAGGTTTTGATACAGCCTCTGTGAGGAAATTAATGCAGGTAACTGTTCTATACTGCTTTCATTTTCGGATTTCAATGGCCAATTTATTCAGTGTTATGGTATGGCTTATTCTTTAAACTCCTCCCCCAGCTCTAAACCTGACTCCACTGCTGCACAATAGTATAGTCGGGGGAGGGGGGCAGGGGGAGACTGTAGTTAGAAATCCTAACCTCTTGATGTTTACGTCCTTCTTGGGCTAGTTCTTTTCCATGGGTGTGTCCAGTGTGTTTACCCTCCTGCTATGTGGCACCACCACCTTTTCCTGGGCTGTAGCATTTGTGTCTGCCACCATGGGTCTGACAACCTTCAGTCACAGGTACAGGTCTCATTAACAAGCTACTGACTCAGTGTCTAAACTCAAAAGTACAGTACATCTCTTGCTATTATAGTACAATGTAGAGTTTGATACATTGGTTACTGGTTAGTTTTTTATGTAGTAAAGTTCTTATCTTATTAGGGTTATGTATACAATTATCAATTAGGATGTTTTTAGATTTAGGTTAGTTTTGACCCCTTTAAAGCTTGAGACAAATGTTTTGTCTATTATGTAATTTAAATAATGTACTAATTTATTCACTTCTGTTCTACATGAATATCAGTTTAACCTTCGTGATGTCCTCTGGGTCAGAATGACCCAGATAGAAGGCACTAAACCTAATTCTACATCTTACACAGACATATAATGTGCACTGCTGACACAACAAGGTGTGAGTTTGAAACCCGAGGACAGCAGGAGGGTTAAAAGGCACATCAAACAACACAAATACATAAAGAAATAATTAATAAAGAAATGAATACACTCAGCAATGACAATGGAAAAACACACAAATCATACACAATCAGATTGATCTCAAATATGAGATTATTGAGTACATTAGGAGGGTTAAGAAATATTTAAAAAAAATTATAACATGATTCACAAAGCTCAGAACAGCACTCGCACATTATTAATTTAGTATGCTGCAGTTCTGTTGTTATGAAGCTGTCATCGACCTCACTCTTGGATATTTTATTTTATTTTGAAACTTAGTTATGCAGCATGCATATTTTAATTTTGTGATTTTCTTCAACATTTTAGAAACAATATTTATTTATTTATTTATTTATATATAAACAAAATTGTTTTTTCACTGTAAAGCAATTCTGGAGCCAAACATGAAACTGAAAATGACTAATTCTTTTGCAGTGGTGTGTCTGTAAATGTACAAGACTTGGCTCCTTCCTGTGCTGGGGCTTTGTTTGGTATGTTTAAAACAAATAAGAATTTATTTTATTTATTTCAAAATTTAAAAGATATATTATTACACAATACTCAAAAACACACAATTAATGGTGTATATGTCTATGTTCAGGTGTCATGAATACATGTGGTGCATTTTCAGGTGAGTATCAATAATCTGAGAAATCTTTGAGAATAATGATCATGCTTTCCATGTTTTTAAACTATAGTTTCAGCCTTTCATTAACTTGTGTGCAATAATTAATGTTCTCTAAATTCCTCCGCTAGCGCTGTGTGTCTCCTGTCAGTCAGGCTGGCTCCTATTCTTGCCATGCATTTTTCATTATGCCATCAAAATTAGTTTTCTGTTAGATGAATAATAGAGGGGACAGAGGGGGTATTCACTCCCACAGTTTACACCTGGGATGATAGGGCTGAGATATCCGATGTAGGATATGGTGTACTTTTAGTTTCCAGTGTCTATGGATGCCCAATTGTCTCGCTGACTGTTGTGCTCCTGCAGGGGTCCTGTTGGTGTATTTCTCAGGGTATTTGATTGAGGCCACAGGCTCGTGGGCTTCTGTCTTTGCCCTCATCACTATGATCAACCTCTTGGGCCTGTGCACGTTCCTGGTCTTTGCTGAGGCCCGGCGGTTCGACATAGATTCTGCCAAGGCCCGCTACCATAACATCCACATATAATCACCAACCTCCAGGGATTATTCAAAAGGACTGAAACGCTTTGGCCATGGGAGGCCTTGGATAACCAGCAGCACTAACAAACCCCTCCATAAAGGAGCTCCCCATGGAATGGAAACTGTCCTCTTTTGTAAACCCATGTACAATTTCTGGGGAGTTTCTGTTGTCTGGTTTCAGCAGAACTGTGTTAGTTGCCTAAGTATACAGCTTAGGCTGAAAATGTTACTGCCTTGATTCTAGGAATAACAAATGCACAAAACAGCTGAATGAAGCAATGCACTGTTAGACTAGGGATAATGTGTAGTTGCAGAGAGTAGTAAAAGTAAGCCTATTGTACCTCAATGTATTTGGCTGCTTATTTTTGTTTACCAGTTTTTTTGCATTTTACTTGTCTCATATCGGTGTTACAGTAAGAACGAGTGTAGTTAAGGAGATTGTTGCATCTCACATGATCTGTGTGCATCTGTTTGAATGTGTGTGCACAGAAAATGGCCATTTGAGTTCTCTGACAGTTGTGACAGGCCAAGATGGTCTGTTTTTATCCTGGGGGACGATGGGGAAAAGCAAGTTTGTCATAACTATGAGTTTTACAGGTGAACCTTTAGCACCTCCACCCTGCCATTACTGATAGCTTCTGTCTGAGTGACTTCTCATAATGGCTAATTACCTGGAAGAGAACATATCCTGTACAGATTACCTTCTCTAATCTGTTTCCATGGCTCCAAGCTGATCAGTTTGGGGTGATGAGCGTACTTGCCCTGTGCGGTCTCACCAAATACATTTAAAGTATAGATTAAGACCAAAGTTATTTTCTTTGTGGAATGTTCGCACGAAAGACAAATACCTCACCTAATTGTTTTGATTAAATATTTATATTTATAGGGCTAGCTTTTTTTGTCGGTAACAACAAATTACAAATTACATTTATTAGACATTTGTTTTAAGTCAATGAGAGGAAGAAAGGTAACACAAAACCTTTTGTTGAAAGTCCAATGAAGTATGTGAATCAATCTGGTATTAATAATTTGTCCTTGTGTGAACTGGTATACTGAAATTGAAGAGAACTTTGCAGATATACTTGTATGAGTTCATCTTTTGAGGTTTTATGTTCCCTGTCTAACCAGTAAATTAGGAAGTGGGTTGGGTGAGGTTGAAGTAAACTACAGTACTTCATGACAGTGGAATGAGGATGTTACTGAATGTTGAGTGTCATATTTTTTTTCTAATTTGTTTTTAATGCCGTTTAACCCTCCCGCTGTCCTAGGGTTTATATTGCACTACCAGCAGAGAGAACCAACTGCGGAATGTAATATGTCAGTGTTCTGGTTGGAGCCCTCTACTGGCAAAAAAAGTGCACTGGGTCATTTTGACCCATAAGACAGCGGGTCAAATTTTTTATAGATTCTACATTTAATTTCTACATTAAACGTATGCAACCATGTCTTGAACTGCCTGGGTAGACAGCTGTATTGTTTTAAGTGGAGGAAATAATTCTTTTAAACATTTGATTTAAGCTATATAATAGTAGTTTTCAAATGACTTATAAAGGTACCAAATAAGACACAAGCTGTAAGCCTATAGTGTTTAGAAGAACAAAATAGGCTTAAAATATAATTTTACAAAATACCTAGTTTAAAATATCAGCAGTGGGGCATGTTTGTCAAATAACCCATGCAAATACTATCTGCATAAATGTCCTTCGACTTATTGCTTATATGTTTGTTATTTGGTGACATGCAGTCCAGTTTAACCACATAGGCCTACTTGGTGTATGTATGTTCTGTGAATTATCAAAATGATAAGGTGAAAGTTCTTAAGTTCTAGAACATATTGTACTATAGTCTTTTCTAATATGAAAATATGATTAAAAAGAAAAATATTACAGATGCAGCATTCTTTTGCTTTAAATAAATGTATATTTAAATGAACTTTCAATTAAAAATGTTATATTTTATCAATTGTGCTGTTTCTT
This sequence comes from Aphredoderus sayanus, assembly GCA_027564795.1. Taxonomy (NCBI): domain Eukaryota; kingdom Metazoa; phylum Chordata; class Actinopteri; order Percopsiformes; family Aphredoderidae; genus Aphredoderus; species Aphredoderus sayanus. The sequence continues at coordinate 2,691,434 of JAODUG010000022.1, read as the reverse complement.
ATATCTTATATTGATATAATGCCACTGGGAGGCAGCATAGCACAAATTATGAAGGAGGAATTCCAGGAATTCAGCCTGTCAGGTTTGAAAGTACAGTGGAAATGGATTATCTAGACCCACCTTTCACATGTCAAAAGAGAGCTTGTTTTTTCTTAATTTATGATTTAAGATAGATAATAATTATACATGTGTCAACTACATCAAGAATAAGCAAATGTTCACCTCAATAGCAAGTTGTTTTTTTATTTTTGGATGGCATTGTATTTGGATCAGCAGTTAAATGGATTGTAGCACAGGTCTGTCCTGATCACACTACTGGCTCTATTCGGGACCAGATCCCCAGTCCAGGCCAGCAGGACGTATGGGGTGGCACCATATGGCAGGACGCTGTGTGCCATGTTGGCTAGCTGGCACTGCCCACGTGCGAACGGCCAGACGCTAGTCAACCCAACCCACTCCCTCTCTTGGGACAGAGCGGCTTAGGTTACCATGGAGACCAAAGGCTTGTAGCTTCCGCGTGGCAATGAAAAGAAAGGGGAGGAGGGGTCACAAGTGACTGAAACTAACAAGTATAGGTCCATTATAAGAGTAAGCATACAAGCAACAAATCCAATGATCTCAGAACAGTCGTGTTGTTAAACGAGTTGGTCATTCTCCTATATATAAGAAAGTTCTCCATAGCAAATGGTGCTGGAAAAGCCACTAGAAGACATAATCATGATGACTGCCACCGCTATTTAATTAGCTGAGATAAAATACTGTAAGGGCATGAGGAATGGGGAGAGAGATGAACCTCCCCCATCTTGTGTAGATCAGGCTAGCAGAGCAACCCAGGAAGGGCAGGGCCCATCAGAGAGCCAGAGATACATGTAAATGAAATAGCCCCATTAATTAGTAATTAACATCAAGTTAATGACATTTCACTGTGTCGCCGTCTCATCCTATGTCCTTCCACTCTGGTGCCGGCGCCGGTCTCCATGGCCCCTGATCCGAATGCTAATTAGTGCAATGCTAAAAGAAGTAGCGCCATATAGGGATAACTAATGATATACAGCCCTAGTTTAAGACTGTCCATTGTGTGGGGCAGATTAATCACTTTATAGTAATAGATCAGGCGGCTTTATAAGTCTACCACTCCTTGGAGGGCTATTGTAGAGGGCCATTGACAAGTTTAATGTGCTAATTGCGTTGCGCCTGTTAGCCCAATTTTGGGGTTTCCCCTATGACTTTTTAACTAATTTTAAACATGATCCTATATTTAGAAAGAACAAATATCCTTAATATGGTCATATGAACCTTATCAGAGTTTTTATAAGCAGGTGTAAAAGCTTATTTTGGTTTATGTTTCTTTCATTCATTTATTTTAGTAACCTATTCAAAGATGTGTTCAGGAGCTTTTGAGGGGATACATAGTCTAATCTGTTTTGGGTTCCCTCCTGTGTCAAAGTGCCTGCCTGCACTGCCTGTGCTAATTTGTTTGGTTTGACTACAGTTAAGTGTCTCTAGTGGTTTGAGAAGGCAACATGAAACACAAAGTTTACACTTCGAACGCAGCGTGTCCGTATAATGGGCAGGAATCTCCTTTGCCTTAAATGAAGGGTTCTAAACGATTGTAACACTAGCTCGGTCTCAATTGTCTGCGGTTTTAATCCCCATGCAGATATCTGTACTCTCTAATCTCTCTCTCTCCTGCTCTTTCTCTCTTCTCTTGCATTAACCCAACAACTCTCGCCATGCACTCTATTTTCTTGCATTCTATTAATCTCTTTTCTTTTCAGCTGTTTTTTTGATACGTAATTGATCCCTTAAAAGGGCTCCCCAATGCCCAAACACATTCCCTATACACACACGCACACACACACACACACACACACACACACGCACACGCATGCACACACACACACAAACGCGCACACGCACACACACACACACACACCAAATATGTTGATTTCTGTCAATTAAACTCCCATCAGCTGTTTGCCTCCTGCTAGACATATGGCTTCTGTTCAAGCTAAAGAGTAAATGGAGCAGGCATTCAGAGGGGCAGAATTTAATAGAACCCTGCGGGACAGGACCCACACCTGCACATTAATACCATTAAACCATGCACAGCCCACTGGCCAGATGAGGACATTGTGTATGTGTGTGTGTGTGTTGAGAATTAGGTGCTTTTGGCAGTGAAGTATATTATATTTAGAAATGGCAATATTCTCAAAATACACTATTTGTATTATATATATTATTGGGGAAAGACAGATCAGCATACAAACATTAATATTTTCAAACATACTAAAATCATGTAGTTATATTGTTGTGTAAATAATGTGGTATTATTGTATTTCAGCCAAAGTAAAAGTGCTAGTCTTAAGCAAAATTAATACATCTTCCATACAGTATTTCGTAATTATTGTAAAATATGCTACTGTAGAAACATAATGTTTCAATTTATAAGCTATATTGGATTGCATTTCTCCAAAACATTCAATTAAATACATTTCACCTGAAATGTGGGAGAAATAAATGCAGAGAAGTTTTGTGTCTGTATTCTACAGTGACTAATAAGATGCAGCATTCTGTTTGTGTATGCACACGAGTAGGTTAAATACCCCCTCCATCCCTCCATCCCTGCTGCCCTCCACTCATCTGTTCCAGCCCTCTCTGACTTCACTGCACTCATCCCCAGCACCACTAGATCTCCCTCTTTTTTCCCTGCTCTCTCTTTACTAAAGTTTGGCTGTCAATCAGCAGTGGCCTCGGGCAACAGGCACGGATGAAAAGGCCCCAGAGACAAGGAGACCCAAATTAGGTTTCAATAAGGACGTTGAATATTCATATCAGGGCAACATCTAAAGGTAAATGCTTTTTGATCTCGGTGCACAAATATCACTTGTGTGCATTCCCATGTCCTGCATGCCACTGTGGTTCCAACCGTGGTTTCTCCCCGCGTCGGGTCCAGGCACAGCCCGGCCTCCTCTCTCTCTCTCTCTCTCTCTCTCTCTCTCTCGCTCTCTCTCTCTCTCTCTCTCTCTCTCTCTCTCGAGCGCCCACCCACGCCCGCGCGCGCCCACACAC
>JAODUG010000022.1:2656716-2676630 GCA_027564795.1 Aphredoderus sayanus | reverse complement strand
ATCTATCTATCTATCTATCTATCTATCTATCTATCTATCTATCTATCTATCTGATGTATCTATCTATCTATCTATCTATCAATCTCTCATTCTCCATAATTTCTGCCGAGGTCATGCAGTGTTCAGATAGAGTGCTTTAACTGATAATTGGTGTATGTCTGTATTGTACTATACGTTGTTTTGAATAAAAGCTGCTGCTAAAGTGAAGAAATGTATATGCAGCCTATAAACAATCTAGGACTATAAACAATATAGGACAATAACATAGCATAGTGTGTAATATCTGGCCAATTATTATAAGGCAGAGAGATGCAAAGGAGGGTTCATGCACTACACATGTCTGTGTGTGCATAAACGTGCAATGATTTCAAACAGACACAATGCAGCACAGCTACTTTTGTAGTTGTTTTAAAATGAGGGATTTCATGGTGACTGGAGGAAAAACCCTAACACTGCTAAAATTGTATACATGTTTTGTTTACACTGCATAGCCTGCCCAAATTAATATTATATATAATACAAATATCCCTGACATGACATAATAATGCTATCGCACCACTCCTTTAACCTATTCATTAGGACATAGCTGTCTTAAAGTATACAGATCTAGCCTGCATGCCAAGTGACACATTGCCCCCATGCAACAACGGAAGGCCATTAAGATAATAAGAGGAAATCACATTACATACATTTCAGCAGGTCGACGTCAGAGGCTTATAGGGAAAGTGACCACCCATCAGCCCGTGGAAAAACGCAAGCAGCTCATCTATACTCCAGCAATTAGTGATGAGTGAATGCAGGGCCCAAAGCCTGGTGTCATCAGAGGCGTTTTGTCACATCTCATTCCCTGCTGTCCTGACTGTCTGGTGGGCCTCTGAGAAGTCATATGCCATCAAAGGACCAATTTAAGATATCATGGGTGGCCTACTGTTGTGACATGCAGCTAAACTGTGAGTGTCTGAGGGTGGACTTTTTATCCATTACCAAATAATCCATGAACAATTACTTAGATCACTGCTGAACAGTTTGGATATACTGTGATTAATAATTTACTATAATTAAGGCCTTGTTTAGAAAAGTTACTATTGAAGGAGATTATGCAAGGAGATGTAACTAGGTTTTATCATATTTTGACTTTGGAGAAACAAAAAAAAAAAAACACAGAACAGAAAAAAGTTTTGGTAGTTGAATTTGTCATGTCCGTTTAAATGGCTTTTTTTAGTCTTGTGCAACTCATTTTTATAAAGATACGGTTGGAAAACAACTAGGGGTGTCTATTTTAATAGAGTTATAAATGTGAAGTGTGAAGATAAAAAATGTGTCGGAGCTGCATGCAGTCAACCTGCTGTGGTGACAAACCAAGTTGTCATAATAATTTAAATATTAATCAAAACGTTAAAAACACTGTATTGCATATTTCATTCATATACAATGTGTCTAAAATCTAACATACTAGTCAAAGCATAAACAAATTATATCTAAATAGTTATAACTATTACTATGAGATATATTACATTATTTAGTTTTTTCCTTTTACGTGCCACGCAGTCATCTAATATATTTCAAATGTCCAGAACCAGAGCGAGCTTATAGTCTTATAGAACCTTCTTGGGAAGTACGTTGGATAGTGCTGACCTGTAAAACAAATTGGCCCAGTGACGTTCATTGAATTGTGAAGGGAGACAGTGGCTGGAATCGTGTTAATAACTGTCCCGGCTACGATTCAGCCAAAGAAGGCTGCAATCACCCAAATAGCCATAGACAGGTCCCTGTGCCCCGGGCGGCTCCTGCGCCCTTCCCCTCAGCATTACCGACCTCACAGCATGGCAAAGGGCCCCACCAGCCACACTGAGCTCGTTAAAGGATCTCTTTATGTCAACGGTTAATCGTCAAAGAAAACAGCTCAACAGCTCATTCAAAAGTCACGAACTCGTTTTGGATATGTTGACAATAAAGAGTTTAGTAGGCTACTTCACGTCAGTGTGAAATACTTAATTTTCAGTCTTAAATGAGGAGATAACAAGTAAGAGAGTGTAGCGTTAAGTGTTTTACTTAACATTTTAAGAATTTAAATACGGTAGAATTGATATTGTATACGTCACAAGTGGGCTCAGGGTTTAATATAATTTTTTACACCACAAAAATGTCAAATTATGCTTTCTGTTTAACTGCACATTTAAAAACACTTTGTTTAGTTGTTTTCCCATTTTAGAAAAGATAGGCCTAATTGTAAGTTTTAAAGCAGGGTTGTTGGAAAAAAAAACGAGATCCAAGCATAGATATGTGTTTTAATTATAAAGACATATAAACAATTTATGAAATTCATGTTGCAACACAACCAAAATGCGTCTTCAGGCTGTAGATACCATTATTATAGCCAGACGAACCTTTCCACAGTTGTACAATGCAATCGTGTGTAAATGTGCAATCACAAAAACAGAAGTCATTGATCCGGTTTTTTCAATATAATTTAGGCCTATCTTATCACATTTGATTTTGCAAGAATGGCATAATAATAGAAAGGGAATTTCCTAATCCAAATTTATGGTGACAGTGTATTAAGTCGTTTAGTGATCAAGGATAGATGTTTGGCATTTCAAATAGCCCAATAATGCATTGAAATGTTTTCAGAACATTCTAAACTGCACAAAAAACATAAACAAAAAAATATATAAATAACACTTCAATTGGTCTGTCGTCTCTCTTAAATAGAGGAATTGCTTGTATTCTGTCGTATACTTTCCAAAACAATTAATGCCACCAGAAGGCCTAAACATCATTTTAATATGGTGTTTCTTAATTCTAGATGAAATATTTAATATCCCAAACACATTTTGATATTACGCATAACAATCCTTATTCCACAGAACGTGTTAAAATAACTGGGAAAGAGAGCGACGGATGCATTAGGTAAAAGTTCTGGTACAATAATGAGATCTGATGAAGATCAAGGCTTGTCGTTGCAGTGTTTAAAGAGACTCGACGGTGTCCCGGAGTAATTATTACACTTTTCGGCACAGGTGGCGAGTGTCGAACCCGAAAAAGGGTAAACGGCAGCCTGTCCAAAGGGCGCCAGTGCAGCGGGGATCGGTGAAGTTATAGTCTGTCCCTGATTCAGATAAGCCACAAGCCGCCTCATCTCCTCCAGAGCCTGGGCCTGCATAAGAATATAGTTCTTGGCCAGGAGAAGAGTGGCGATTTTGGATAGTTTTCTCACGGAGGGGCTGTGGGCGTACGGGATAACTGAGCGCAGGCCATCCAGCGCGTCGTTGAGATCGTGCATTCGTCTCCTCTCCCGGGCGTTGATGCTGAGGCGCAAAGATCGTTGCTCTTTGGGCTTCTTGCCGAGAGGTCCTCCGTGCTTGTCCTCGTCAAACGACGAGCCCCTCTTCCGGGACTCCAGTGTATCAAAGCCGTCATCCTCGTCACTAGTTTGCTCCCCGCCGCTCTCGTTCGACTTGGCGGTCTGGTTGGAGAGGAAGTCGGCGGCAGGTGTGAGCGGATAGCGGCCGGGACTTCCAGCACCGTGGCCAGTGCCAAAGCCGAATGCTGACTGGCCGTAGCGCTGTGTCAGGTCCAGCAGCGTGTCATTGCTGATGGACTTAAGAAGGTTGTCCTCACCAACATTCATTTTCCCTAACAAAATATAAATCTTATTGGCAAAGTATTTTGGTCTTGAATAGACTACTCACGTAGATGTCTCCAAGAGTTCCTCTTTCTAAGACGCGCTCCTTCTATAGCACTGACCACTTAGGTAGGAGGCTCTGAGGCTCTGAGTGCAATCGGCCTCTAGATGTTTTCAACCCTTCTGTACACAACACTCCCCCTTGCGCGCACAGCCTACGTCCAAGACCACTCTAATTGAGCTTCTTTCACTAAGCGACGCTTAAACGCGCGTAAAGACGCGTCAGTGACTGGAGCGCTCGTCTCCGTGTTGATGGTTCGTGTGCGTCTTGCCCTCGCCTTGGGCAGATTGTGACTCGTGCTCTATCCCACTCGCGCGTTAGTAGGAGAGAGAGGCCCGTCGGGATTATCGCCCCGTCCAATCAGGGGGTCTTTTTAATTATTCGGTAGAGTACAGGTCTGCTCTTAATTTTTATCACGATAATTGCAATCTAATGTGTCATGCATGTACAGATTTGCATATAGTCTTTTATTCAACCTTGCTTGGGAAAACACGTGTTTTTTATCTGGCAATATGTAAATGTAAATGGTTTGCTCATATTATTACTTGTTAGTCTGTCTAAACATCACAACCAACATTAATACATTCCAAATACAGCTGATAATGGCAATACAATTACAGGTGACATATAATACATTTAATAACGGATCAATGTCAACATCCTATCAACGTCCCTTAAAATAATTATAATGACCTAAACATACAAAGAGGAGATGAGGTAAAAATGGATAAACAGGACAGGCAGACATAATGGGCATATTTCACATGGATGTTACATATAACCCCTTTCACATGATTATAACAAATTAAAAAGGAATTTAGACCTCACATTGAAGTGAAATCCAATATTTTTTAACTCTAATGTATAATATATAATACATTCTGGGACTGTGGGAGCTGTAGGTAGCCTATTCAATTACTATAAACCACTATCAGGCATATTACCTTAATGGCAGGAGACAAAACACCCCTCGTTTTGCCTGAACAAAGACTGCAGCTCCAAACCTTTGAAACAGGTGTTTGAGTGGCAGCGCGTTCAAAAGATTCATAAGACAAGGCTGCCACGCTGTGTCTCATATGCCACATTACACTGAACAATGAATTACTGAAGCAAAACCTCACCTATGACCTGCTCAATTAGACAGATATGCATTGAAGAACCCTAAATGTAAGACATGTATATATTTAAAGATATCATCCTGAACACATACATTTTACAAAATAGTAATTAGTCTCAGCACACTATTTGTCCATATAATTTAGCTTACACATTTACAGTACAAAAATGTATGCTATAGCTTGAAGATTCATGTCGCCAGTAGATGGCAGAAAAGCTTACAAATGAAAAGAAGCATAACCTTTACCATACCAAAAGTATCATAACCTTTACCAACAGGAGCAGGTTTAGGTGTGAAATTTTGGCTTGTAAATCCCTTTGACACTGTAATGTGATTAAGGGCTATGCCTATATAAATAAACTTGGCTTGTTTTGACTTGAATAGCATGTCAGCTCAAATGTCAGTCTGTTTCAGCCTACATTTGGATCAATTAATCAGACATGTTTAATCCAATGCACAAATAGCTCAAAAAACAAAAACATTATTAGGCTATAGCATATTTTGGGAAGTGTCAATAGGCTATTGTTAAGACTGTATTTGCATGAAATGCAGTAGGCTATAGCGTTGGCCATAATAATAATACATAATTCTAATTTCACAGATACTTGTATGTTTTGCAGAAATGTCTTCTAAATGTTTCAGTAAAGAAGCTGGACATCAGAGAGGAGTGTCAACACACCAACCGATAATACATACATACCACTCACAGCCGGTGCTGCGGCTCCACGTCGCTATGGTAACTGCAGGCTCAGCCGCTATACAATGGTGGCACACCATTTGGTATTGGCTGCGTGTGAGGCAGGACAACTACTGCAGTAATAGCATATGACCATGGCGGGGCAGAAACGCCATTTTTTTTCTTCATCACGTTGAATTTGCTTTGGTGTGGCCGTAATGCAGAGGAGCAAAACGTGCACCACCGTATAGGATGCACACAAGCACAATATTGCACGTATATGCACACAAACACACATAAACAAAGTTACCCATACTGTTTTCTTGTATTAAGTGTTTGTGTGGGATTGTACGATGATGTGCATAATGCTTATTTTGCATTTGAACCGATCTTGAGGCAAAACAAGGTCATGGACTAACATGGAGTGGCTATAAGAGCTGTAGGCCTACAGCTAGGCTCAGTTAGCTCCCAACAGGAGTGTGCACTGTTTCTAAGTGGCAAATGCTATCCCAATTTTTCAGCTGCTCCCGCTTACATCCCCCCCCCCCCTCCACACACACACACACACACCCTACCCCATCCCCCCCCACCCGCCAACACACACACACACACACACACACACACATGCACGCAGACAGGCAAAGACACACACATACACACATCAAAGTGCCGCTCAGAATAAGGATGGCGCAGGCGTCTTTGATCTCTCCCAGCCGACTCTGATTAATGTGTGGATTTACAGTGCAGACCTACAGGGACCTGGCAGCCATGACACCCTTCTGCTGCACCGGAATCTCAGTCTGCCCCCGCCACCAATCAGAACTCTCGCCACCATTCGCCGCCCAATCGCGATGCTTGCTGTACGTGCAATCACAAAAGAAGGAAACAATCCCCGGCTCCAGTGTTCCACCATCACTGCAACACATAGTCTCCACAATCCCACCATTGCCACCACACACACACTCTGTCCATTCAGACATATCATTTTGTCTGGCTAAGCCTTTCTATACCCATATACCATATACAAAGGCTGAATTTGAAATGCTGTAGTCAGTTTTTCCTTTGGCATGTGTATGTCGCAGGTGGGTGTTTCATCGGTGTTTGGTGTGAGGTTGGCTGACAACGGAAGGAAAAACATTAAAGGAGGTGTTTTGCACTGCACCCATTGCACATTGCACCCACGTTTCATCACAAATCAACAAAACATACTGTACACTCGTCACTCTTTAGTCCCTATTCTTTAACCCGCACATCCTCCATCACTCCCTGCTTTCACTCTATCTCTCTCTTCCTCTTTCAATTGCTGTCTCGAGCTTATTCTCTTGCCTTTCCCATATACTGCAGTGCAATGCAGGTTTTTCAAAGGATGGGAGTATGGCGGAGGTGGGCGGGGTCCCATGAATAATTGTTGAAGATATTTTTGCTCTGACCCACTTTGGAGTCCCAATCGCGCCCCTCAACAGTGCAGCAGCCCCACTCTGGCTTGGAGACTTCCTACGATACTCGCAAGTGCTGCGAATATCCAAGGCCAGATCTGAAAGTGTGCTATAGATGATTCCATTTGTACTGGTTATCATGTCAAGAAACATTGTGCACTGGAGCACTTAACAATACAGTAGAAAACGAGTTAGCACGCGATACTTTTCTATATAACGGGAAGAGTTGTATTCTTACGTATACAAGTAAATTGGAAATGATAAGGAAACAGAGAGAAAGTGTAACATTGTGCGCTGTTTTTCTGGGTAGGATCACTCTTTAACACAAATGTTCAAGCAGCAAATCATACATTTTCTATGCAACGCTGGCTAATGCAAGCTGTAACACACTAATATGCTAATTGATATGCGCTATCAACATATTTTTCACTGGCTGCAGCAGATTTTTAGTATTCTGCTTGGTAAAAAATAGAAATGAAAAACGTAAAAAAAAAAGACAATTTGATTTGCCTTTTTAACCATATTTATTTCTTTCAACGTTAATGACGATAGGTTTCTTCTCTTCCTGCATTTGATGACACGTGTTCAGTGTAAGGGACTGTGGTACAGCCAGCCAATGTACCTCCCAGGCACACAGTCCAACACTGAGTTAATGGCCTGCCATGTGTCTGATGGGAGCGAGAGGTTTTACCAGATCCTGTTATTTCCACCTCACCTCACCAGCTCACGTGCCATCTCTGCCCTCCTTCTATAGCTTCCGCCTGCTTCTGCCCCTTTTGTCTTTCTCTGCAACATTGTCTGGACGTGCCACCACCCACCTCCCCTTTACAACCCTCACCCACCTAACACACACACACACACACACACACACACACACACACACACACACACACAGACACACGCACGCACACACACACACCATCACCACCACCACTTCCCCTAGAGCCCACCCTCCTTGCCATATTTCACAATGCTAAAAGTCACCCGGAGTTTTCCCTTCCAGGGTTTTCTGCGGACAGGAAGTCCATATTTAATGAAGTGACTCTCTTGTTAAAATGCTTTTAAGTGCTCCTGTACAGGCCTTCGGGCTAGGAAGGCAGGGGGAGGCTTTTATTTATTCAGTGGGCGGTTCAGTGCTTCTTCCTCGCTCCGACTCTGTGAAGGAGGGAGCGGATTAGAGGAGGGGGTGAGTGCCTCCCCCCCTGCCCCGCTCTACACACACACACACCCTGGCTGGCTGTGTGCACCCCCTTGGGGGACACCCCTGCGTCAGTCCACATTACCATCCATCAGAGCATGCATGGGTCTCTGGGGGTGGGGGCTGTGTCATGACAAATACACAAATACACACATGAACATATGCAAGCTAGAGCACACGTTTACACACACACAGACTAAACAGTACACATGCAGAATCATGTAAAGGTCTGTAAAGCAAAAGATACAAAGTTAGTTATAGGTTAGAGCTGCCATACACATACACACACACTACTTATTGCTGCAGCATAACCAGTATCTTAAACAATACTCTGTCTGGCAAGAAATATGCCCAAACACACACACACACACACACACACACACACACACACACACACACACAAACACACACACACACACACACACGCACACACACACACACACACACACACACACACACACACACACACACACTCACTTCATTAGGTCATAACATCTTAAAGACCTATACTTCAAGGTGTCCTATCTCCAGTTCAAGGCCAGTGTAAGACCAAGGCAGTTAACAGTAGTCTTTACATTTTAAAGATAGGGTGGTAGTTGATCATTGTTCAAATAAACACACATGGTATGCACTTGTCCCAGTTAGACAAACTCATTGAGTCAAGACGGGCAAACAAACCCAGACAATACACAATGATTGCTTTGATCAATGTTGATTAAGTTGGTTAGAGATTTCCAGGAAGTCATGTATAATATGGTTCTGTTTACATTCAACTAAACATATACATTTTTCTATTTGTTGACCACAAACTGCTACAGAGAAAGTGCAACACACACACACACACTTGCCCTCGAACACGCACACACACACACACACACACACACACACACGCAAACGCACACTTGCAGAACCAATGAGTCAGAAGTGACAATGTGGAGTTTTGACACTTTTTCCGCAGGAGGAGTGCCTTGCATCACAAATTCATTGACACCCACCCCCTTTAAGTGTTAGGAGAAACCTGATAATGCTACCGATATAAAAAAATAATAATCCTGACTAATATTGTACTTTAAGAATTCTTCTTATGTGATACATATTTCACAACTAAAAGGTCAATCACAGCTTGTACCATGTGCATACTGACATCTTCTCAATCCTGTGGTTTTGCAATACAGCATATTATATTACTGTATGGCATTCTAGACTAACATTTGTTTGGCAGTCATTCTGTAGAATGGTATTAAACGCTATTACTGTCACGCTCGATGAACAGCTTCCCCTGGCTGTGCTTGCTTTTTGACACGTCTAAAGGGCTGTTTCTGACATCTTGCCATCTTGCCTGCCACCCCTCCCACTGTGTCCATGCCAGGCAGGAGGAAAGAGCTGGTGACCTGGCCGCCACCGCCCAGCTCAAGGCCACGTCTGCCCTGCTGGGAGCAGAAGGTCTGTTGGCCCTGAAACCACGCCAAAAACTCTTCACTCAACAAAACTTGATGATGTCACAGGGGATGCAATATGATTGGCTGCAGTAGTAGTGTTCATTATCCCATCTAGTGCCACAGAACAAAACGGTATTCCCTTTAAACTAATGGACTAATGGATCCCTTTCACAGACGTGTCATAGTAGAGAAAACACAGCTGCTGCTAATACAATTAATTATTGTTGTAGGTGTGCCAAAGAGAAAGCATTGACAATCTATCAATAGTATTGTTAACACTTGCTAATAGACACACGTCAAACATACCCACGTCTGTGAAAAGGGTCCATTGAAATTCAGTGCTGAGAGAAAATGTATGGTTAATTTAAAGGAGAAGATGACACAGATTACTGCAGGTCTGAAAACTGTAGCAAATGAAGGCCTCCAGCCACTCTCTTCCATGTTTATGCCCGCCATTTAAATTTATGGTTGGGTCTGATATCCAGTAAAGTGGACCAGCAGGAATGGACCATCACATTTGGTGCCCAGCGTGGGGCACTGGGTGAGCTGTCCTCTTCCAGCTATCCCACAGAGATACACTTCTGCCTCTCCGTGAAGATGTGGTATTCTCTCATTTACATTCGCTAATGAGATCCTGTTTGCATGCTTTTATGCTGGAAGGCACTATCTAACTGGTTATCTTTGTATAAATACAGGAAGCTGATAATACTTGTGATTTGTAATTTAAGACCCAATCAAATCAAATGTTTATACTGTAGGTCTCGCCTAACTGCAATGTTGCACAGTATACTTTTTGCAGACAAACTACTAACTATCCACACCCAATATAGTCAAAATCGGTGTCTTGTTGAGTACACATTCGGAATTTTAATAGTATTTCTGTTTAACCCTCGTAATGTACTCACAAATCTCGTATTTGGCCACACGACGGTGCTATCTGATTGTGTATGATTTGTGTGTTTTTCAATTGGCATTGCTGTGTGTATTTATTTATTTATTTATTTATTATTTATTTATGTATTTGTGTTGTTTTTTGGTGCCTTTTAACCCTCCTGTTGTCCTCGGATTTCAAACTCGCACCTTGTTGTGCCAGCAGTGCACATCATATGTTTGTGTAAGCTGTAGAATTAGGTTCAGCGCCTTCTATCTGCCACAACGAGCTAGTGATTTGGGTCATTTTGACCCAGAGGACATCACAAGGGTTGCAAATGTTTTTGCATTATAATAATGAAGGATTGTAAGATCCTCATGGTGTCCCCAACTGATTTTTACGATGAACACATCTGTAGCTGCATTGACATTCACAACAAGTTGGCTACTCCAGTACCCACACTCACATACTGTGGCTGAAATATTTAGTTGGATTTATGAGTATTTAGTCTTAATATTTGCTACTGAAACAACCACATGGTAAATTCCTTGTATGTGTAAGCTTGCTTGGCAGTTAATCTGATTGATTAATACTGCTAAATAAAAACATGATCAAACAAAAATACGTGAAAGTTTATCAGCATGCCATCTATCCATCAAAATGTTTGATGGGTAATTAATCTCTCTAGCCAAGAGCCATGAATCTTAGTGAATAAAAAATTAATCCAATGCAAATCTGTTTTGAACACTTTCTTATTATCACCAATCTGAACTGTCAAAAAGTGTAATGAAGTTGAATGATTTGGTCTCTGGTCACATTTATAAGCTGAATCTAACAAATACATTTTCAGAATAGATAAATGTGGTAAATTCAAATTCCACAATTATAACCACCACAAATAATAATCAGAGCTTGATCTTGATCAGGTCACAACTTAAAAAATGTATTGATCAGTTATTTTCTAACCCATGTGTGATTATAGTAAAAACTGCATCTGCATCGACCGCTATGGATAAGTGCAGTATACACACTGCAGCAAAGAACCATTGCAAACTGCACCACAATCAGTTATTCAGATGAATACTGTACGTTGGGACCTATGAACAAATTGTTTTTGATTAATGTCATTAATAAATATCCATCCATCCATCCTCAACAGCTTATCCGAGGTCGGGTCGCGGGGGCAGCAGCTTCAGCAGAGGACCCAAAACTTTAACCAGCTCTGACTAGGGGATCCCAAGGTGTTCCCAGGCCAGTGTGGAGACATAATCTCTCAACCTAGTCCTGGGTCTTCCCCGAGGGGCCTCCTCCCCTCGGGGAAGACCCAGGCCAGCCATTACAGCCATTAATAAATATGAATCTACAAAATGTCTAAACTAAACATCTGGTCTGTCACTTTGCCTTAAACATGTGATATGTGCTTTCAATACGAAAAAACATAGAGCATATATAGTATATACATTTTCAATGTTTTACTATTTTAAATAAATAAATTATGAGGACCAAAATTAAGCTCTGTTGTTGAGTAAAATGTTCCTTCATCCAGTCGAGTGGAAGGAATATTTTCTGCATTATGTTCTCTCTCTGAGCCTACATTCAGGGTTTTGGGCAAGCTTTCTTCATAAGGAGAATCTGCTGACTTGGTATCACATTATGATTAGCAATTTAACTATGATCCTCTTCCTTTCCATTGGTATTCTGCAGATGGCTGAGATCCAGACAGAAATACCAGCGATGCCATGCAAGCTTCATTAGATTCATTGATTGATTTATTGTTTTCCGTGGTTGTAATCACTTCCCCAAAGGTAATTTGTAAGCTCTTTATGGTTCAGAGGTATAAGCCTGACAGTTAATTAATCGGCTTTGTTTGGAAGTTTGGAAGTGGAAATGCCTCTCTGAATCTGTGATTGGGGATGACTGGAAAGGGAACTACATTTGTGAACCTCTGAGATACAATACCTTATTTACCATGACAAAGGATCAAAAACTAAACAAGAACAATAAACTATGATAAACATGTATAAAACGGGTTGACATTTCTATTTAGTTCTTGAATATATTCCACTGTGAGTCTGCTTTAAATATTGTGGTGTTGTGACCAAATCTACACACACATAACTTGCAAACATTCAATGAAATACATTCAAAGAAAAACACCATGCGTGTGTTAGATTTGATGGAAAAATTGCAAGTAATTTGAGCTACAGTACTTTAATATGCTATCTCATATCCATGCTTTTGGTCAAACAGACGGAATGATATTGCTCACCTCACTAATTCACCTCAAGACCAAAATCCATAATATAGAATACAGCAGAGTCAGTTTTAATTGAAAGCTCTATTGGTTTGGTTTTCACCATTGGTTTTCAGTGGCATTTCAAAGGAAACTGACGTGGGGGTTAAATGCATCTTAATCAGAGCTTTAATCTGGCCATTAACTGAGAAGCATGAGGTGTTGAGAGCAGTGACGAGAGCTTGATAATTGAGACGTTGCCTCCTTGCTCCCTGTGCTACATGGGTGTGTATGTAATGAATTGAGGAAGAACGTAACTGGGTGAAACAGAGGCTTGCATTCCATAAATCCCAAATATAATTCATATAATTTCAAGACATGCGCATATATAAGACATGTTTATGCCACTGTATGTAGTGGTAAGTATACTACATAGAATTAGAAGACATGTTTTGTTAACCCACAAGACTTCCCAACCAACCTCCTGTTTCTCTGCTATCACTTTCGCAAGTTGTTCACACTGTATATTTTAGCACCTACACCCTGTGTGAGGTTTGTATGCTTCCGTACCCCCTATTCTCATACCCTCTCTCTCTTGCTACACACACATATGCACGGATTTATAGATGCACAAAACAATAAAAAAAATAAACAAGAGTTCTAGATGGGATGCTGTTAAATAAAAGACTGATTTGCATCAGGTGTGTTTTTCACCTTTTATAGTCTGAGTCATTATAGCTCTACAGTACTGACACCTTCTGATCCCACATAAGTAGTCAATTGGCCATAATCCCTCAGTTCTACTCACCTTTACAAATGTTTACATAACATTAAAAACATCCCATTCGTATTATGTTTATCCCTTGTGATGCCCTTAAAATATAGTATTGAACCACCTGATTGTGTATGATTGTATGGTTCTTTTTATTGTCATTGCTGTGTGTATTTATTTCTTCATTAATTATTTTTTTATGTATTTGTGTTGTTTCATGTGCCTTTTAGCCCTCCTGTTGTCCCCTGGTTTCAAACACACACCTTGTTGTGCCAACAGTGCACATCATATGTGTGTGTAAGCTGTAGAATTAGGTTTAGCGGCTTCTATCTGCCACAAAGCGCTAGTGATTTGGGTCATTTTTACCCTGAGGACATCACAAGGGTTAAGCCAAGGATGCTCAGTGAAATGTTAATGATGAATGTTACAATTAACAGAAATCCCATGCAAGACACTGTGTGTTCATGTGTGTACTTGCATACTACTTTGAGGTGAGAACGGCCTGATGACAAGAGAATACTGGAGGTCAAACCTGACGTCTCTCAATCACTGGCTGCACCTATGAACGTGTGAAAACAATTACAGGCCATTTACAGTACAAAAGATCATATCCACTAGAGGGTCACATGCTGACCACTGTTGAAGAACAATACGTCACGAAATAGGTGCGGTGTACTGTAGCAATGAGGGCCCCACATCATTATTCATTTTGAACAGAATTTACCCCCTTTGAACTGAACATTCAGTCTTAATGGTTGTTGCTTTCGTCCAGTGGCAGAACAGATCAGAGTGATATTTTATAATACAGAAATTATCTATCACCTGTTGCCAAATCTGACTTGTTTCACACAATCACTTTTTTCATGGAGGAATTATGTCTAAATTACATGTTAGACACATTTCAAAATTGTCCTGCCCTTTCAGGTCTCTTCAGACAACACAGCTGACCACACAACTGGAAAAACACATTTTACAACAGGGGATCTTTATAATGCTTTGGTACTCCAGTATCAGAAAATACTGTAGAACTTAGCTAGTTAGCCAGGTATAAAGTATATTTCATAGAGTACAGATATTAGTCACAGACATAATGGTGCCCGAGTGCTAAGTGCACACATACACACACACACACACACTTACTTAGAGGTTATAAAACATATCTTTTTATCCTTTAAAAATTATTGATTTTGCGCTTTGCCTTCTCTCCTTGATGGCTTCTTTTTATTATTATTTTTGTGTGAAGATGGAAAGTCCCCCTGGCCATTTCCTCAGTCTATTCTTCATTTGGGGTAATTATGGATGGAGAGGTAAAGGATTTTTTTTCGCCCTTTTTTCCTTTCTGCCTATCTGACTCTGTTCATTCAGAGGAGCTCTCACCACTGTATTCTTATTAGAGATGTCTCTGAAAGCCTCTCCGCAGCATGTGGTGTACTCTGTCCATCCACTATGGCTGCTTTTGTTGGCATTAACAAGCCAAGTCACTGAGGATAGCCGGGCATTTTCTTTCTCCCTCCAGACAGGTACAAACTTTTCTTTTTAGATAATTAACTGCATTCAGACACTCACTGCAGTGCACGGAATGGAGGACCGTATACAAGGTATAGAGAGGGAACGGCAACGAGAGGAGAAACAGAAAGAAAAAGAAAAAAGACAAGATGTTCTCAAGATGTTCAATACCAAACTCTTATTCAAATAGTATCTTCTTCATAGCTTATCCCCCCCCCCCCCCATGTCTTCTCGTCCCTTCTTCTTGGTCATTATGTCCTGAATCGGCACGTAATGAGAGGAAACTTTGGTCGTTGAAGAGTGGTCAGAGGTCCACTACCTTAATGAATGGAGAAAACAGGGGGTGGGGTGAGCAGTTTCCCTCCTTTCCCATTGCCTGGAGTAAAAGCCCCAGGATGCCCGCTGAAGAAGGCCCCATCCACCGGCTACCATCTCATCTCTTGTTAGAGGGGGCACACAGCGAAGGCAGAGGGGAAAAGTAATTTTCTTTTTCGGTCATCCCATTCTTTTGCTGGGTTCCTTCCATGTTTTCTTGTGTGCTTTTCATAAAGCTCATAATTATCTTGCTGAGGGCCCTGCACGTAAGAACGAATGGGGTCTTTGTACCCTTATCTCTTCATCACTTCAACTCTCTCTCTCTTTTTTCTGCAAGGGAAGTCATATTAACATTTGCTCTCGCTATACCATTAGGAAGACAGACTTGCATCCCTCTATTACAAATCTACAAAAGTCTATGTATTAATCCATCCCATATCAGGATAATAAAATACTATTAAATATTATGAGGAGACAATAGTAATGCCCTCAATACATAGTGTGTTTCCTCACATTATAAGACCTTATTTTAAGGTAGAGTCCGCGTAAGGTAACACACTACGTCAAATTCAGAGAATATCTACTCACGGTCATCTAGCTTCTCATTCGTTTCGTTCGTTAAAAAAGAAATCTGGCGATCCTACACACCCCCGGCTCTGTAAATGAGAACACAAACAAAGTGGTGAAGACAGCACCGCACATCACTCAGCAATATCCTAGCCTTTGCAATGCATATCCAATGTAGGGGGCGGTGCTTCTGAGAGAGCACCTTATGGCATTGAAGGGAGAGCTGTATTTGTTCTAATCAAGTTCAAGCATCAACACGTTCTCTACAATCCCTGACTCCACTTTAAATGTGTGTCCACAGAGGCCTATAGAATAAAACAATGCCCAGGTTAGCCACAGCTCCATAGTAGCAAGTGGCAACTAGCAATAAACATTCCCTGTTTAGCCCCTCCGCCACACACACACACATATGGACCCCCATTCCCCATTTTCCTAGCAAGCCCTTCCTCCCCTCACACACCCTCCCTCCATCTCTCTGACCTCCATCCCCAACTCTTCCGGCTGATTACTCATAATGTAATTTTAATTAAAAACGGCGGTGTCAAAGGGTTTAGCCTGCCTGAGAAGCGGGTGCAGATTGCGGCACAGTGGCAGACCCCTTCACTTGGTTGAGAGGAAATGTATCTTGACACCACTCAGGTGGAGCCAGCACAACCACAGTCATGAAAAGCAAAAAGACGGCAGGCTAATTTTAGTTTTCATGTAAATTAACCTGTGAAGGTGGGAGATACCGTACTTAAAGTCAAATATGTTTATGATATATATATATACACACAGTATATATTACTTAAAAATGTTGCTTTGCCTAGATGATGTTTTATTTGTGTATAAAAAGTGTTACAGTAGATGCTACTGCTACGGTATGAAATAAATTAATACAATGAATTAATTAATAACTAAAATAAGATGCTTGGTGGTTTGTGTGCCCTCTAATTAAAAGGCTGTCCCACAGAACAATAGGATGGGCAGAGAAATCAATAACATAGAGATGATGTTTAAGGCAGTGTGCCATGGGGGCAGTCAGGGAGCTAGCAGAAGGTGGGACCTCTTGCTTTGTGTCTGTCCCAAAATATGGCCCCAACAATGTAGGCGGACAATGCACATAACATGAGCATGTAGCGCAAATATGCGTTCCCGCTTCACATAGATTCCCATATCAACAACAAAGAAAGAATATCAGCGCAGGTGTCTATCCGTTCTCCTATCAAAATTCACTTAGTTGACGTTGACAGTAATTGCCATGGCCAGGTTTCACAGGGGTGACCTGTGAAAGGTGCCCCACAGCAGGGCTCAACAGCAGAGGTCTGCCGGTAGGTTTGTAATCCCCTCACCCGAGCCGTTGGATTATCTGCTCTCCATCGACCCTGAAGAGGCTCCCCGCGACGCCGGCTTAACCACTCTCTAAGATACCCCTCCCTGCTCCCCATCTGCCGGCTGCCGCCGCACAACGTCTTCTAGCTCACTGACTGGAAGAATGGCCGGATGGGACCTGAGGGAAGGACTGGCAAGGAAGTGCAACGGATCACGCAGGGATGCAGGTACGACAAGAAACATGTCTAGGAAACGAGACAGGTGGTAGTAGCAGTTTGGTTTTGTCTTCCATAATAAACTAAATGTTCTAATATTTTTTACATTTGCAGTACAGACTTTAGCATACACGTTTATTTAAAGCAACATACAATACATTTGGCAATGCATTTCACACCTTTCATACTGTATGCAGTCATCATTCTGTAGAATGACATCAGAATGTACCTAAACAGTCTATGAGTTACCTTACCTTAGAGGATGAATTAGGCCTAATAATGTTTTTTCTTCTCCTATTGCAATTATCATTACAGACAATTGCAATTGTCTGTAACGATTATGTCCAATATATTCAATGTCTGACCAAAACATTACATAACATAAAAATGTGATCCTATTTACATGTGATATAGTAAAATTTGAGTTTCTAAGAAGACAGAAGTAATAGGAGTCATTTTCAGATGGGGCGCCCTTGTTACAGTATGTGGCCTATCGGTCGACAGTTGGAGTGACTGGTGGTTGTCCCTGAGCACTGAGGCATGCTGTAAGAGGGTTTAACTTTGCTAACCTCCCTTCTGCCAGGTTCATGGGGACCTGCTGCTCGGGTAATATTGGATCGGTGGGTGAGAGCTCAGGTCTCTGCCATATCGGCTAGTATGCCAACCTGTTTTTTTGGATGGAAAGGGCCAGCCACAAGAGCATCGCTGAGTAGCCCTGTTCACTATTGGGCACAATAGACATGCACATTCTCTGTACATTTTCTGCATCATTTACATTCTTCCAACCAGATTTTTGATTGTCGTGATGATAATTCTCTGCAGTTTAACCCTCTTGATGTCCTTAAAAATATTGGACTTGG
Source organism: Aphredoderus sayanus (assembly GCA_027564795.1). Classification (NCBI taxonomy): domain Eukaryota; kingdom Metazoa; phylum Chordata; class Actinopteri; order Percopsiformes; family Aphredoderidae; genus Aphredoderus; species Aphredoderus sayanus. The sequence continues at coordinate 2,658,428 of JAODUG010000022.1, read as the reverse complement.
CCACACGGCGGCGCCATCTGATTGTGTATGATTTTGTGTGTTTCATAATTGGCATTGCTGTGTGTATATATTTCTTATATTAGATATTATATATATGTGTTGTTTTTTGTGCCTTTTAACCCTCCTGTTGTCCTCGAGTTTCAAACACACACCTTGTTGAGCCAGCAGTGCACATCATATGTGTGTGTAAACTGTAGAATTCGGTTTAGCGCCTTCTATCTGCCACAAAGAGCTAGTGATTTGTGTCATTTTGACCCAGAGGACATCACAAGGGATATACAGTTAAGTGCTGAGTTTTTGTGAGCTGTGGGGCATTGTGGATATGGTGTGTAGGTGTACAGAACTGGGGTTATTTTGATCACTGTAGAACCACCCTGTGAGCCTTAATAAAAATGCATGCTCATTACAGCATAAAATTAGGTCTAAAGCATAAAAAAAAAATACACCAGCCCCCACCATACACTATAAATAGCATATATTAAACCAGAATTAAACATAACTGTTGGTCGGTCTAAATGTCTGAACAGGTGCAACATGAATGGATGACTTTCAGACTTGTTTTTGTCATTTATAACAATTACTGTAACTATTTCCCAGATGTATTGCCATTGTAGCCTATATTATATACAGTGAATAGCATATTAAACGCTGATTTGGACATAATTTCTTTTAGGCCTCTGCGCTTTCGAATTTGTAATTTCATACAGGTTTCATCACTCATCAAACACGAACAACACAGATATACTCGATCATGCAGTCTGAACAGTCAAGAAAATACTTTGTTTTATGAAGACAAATTTCTTATAGCCAGTTTGTCTAGCGTGTGCTAGCAGCATCAAGAAGAGAGCAAGTGTTGCTCTTTTATTCAAGCTGTGTTTGGATAAAATTGGGAATTGTAGTTTCTTTAGAGTTCCTAATACGTCAGCGGAAGTAAGACGTCGGGAGGTCACATTGATCAAGTTTTGTAAAGACATGAGGATTATACAGTTATGATGGAAGCAGCAAAAGCAGGTATTCAACATGTTCTGTTGTTGATGTTTTCTCCATAAATGCATACGATACGTTGCAGGGCTGTGTTTGGCGGTTCTCGACGTTCTCTCATTTCAACCTGCTTTAGAAACGCTACTGTGTGTACTGTACTGCCAAAGTACGCTAATTACAGAAACGTACTGTACCGATTGTAGCTAACGCATCAAGAATATGTTAAATGAAATTATAAATCGTGACTATATAATGGAAAATAATTCAGTATTATGCCATATTTAGGTGTAGGCTAAAATTAACTTTAATTATTTAAATTTAGTTTAGCAGTTTAGCACGATATATGTGCTAGTGTGCTAGTGATTACTACAGCGCATGTTGTTGTTGTTGATTGTGCTGGTGATAGTGCAAATGAGGATATGATATTGTTTCCTCAGAAGAGCCTCAACTGAGGCATGTGGAGAAAGATGTGCTTATCCCGAAGCGAATGAGGGAGAAAGCAAAGCAACGATGTGCAGAGAAAGTTGAAGGTGAGGTATTAATATAAACACGCCTCTTTAACAGTCCACAAGCTACAGATGTCATAATTTATTAGTTGGTTAGGCTACATGCATAAACTCTTTGTACATGTACATGCCAAACACACATGCTTATCCCTCGTAATGTACTCAGAAATCTAGTTTTTGGCCACACGGCGGCGCCATCTGATTGTGTATGATTTGTGTGTTTTT
>JAODUG010000022.1:2644283-2656616 GCA_027564795.1 Aphredoderus sayanus | reverse complement strand
AGAGAGAGAGAGAAAGAGAGAGAGAAAGAAAGAGAGAGAGAGAGAGAGAGAGAGAGAGAGAGAGAGAGAGAGTGAGGCAGAGGAAAGAACAAAACTTTCTCTTAAGCGCAGGCTGAGATCCTGTACTGATTTCTGTGTGTGAAGTCTCTGCTGCCTGCTCGTTATCTCCGCAGAGGAGCAGAGCTGGGCTGCATGAGAGAGATGTATCATTAACAACAAAGTACAAACTACACCAGATTCTAATTCACACTCACTGGTGCCACCCTCATCATTCTTCAGCTCTGGATCTGGAAAGAAATTGCACTCATTTGTCAGAGTGTTATCATTAATTTTATTATAATTTCTCCTTTTTTTTCTTCCTTCCTTTTTTGCAAGCCTAATCGAAATAATGTTAATATTTTCACTTTTTTCATCTTTGAGAATTGCAAGATGATAATGCTTAACTTGGATTGATTTATTAGGGGGCTGTTTGATGTTCGTGCTTATGTGTGTGTGTGTGTGTGTGTGTGTGTGTGTGTGTGTGTCTGTGTGTGCATGTCATGCAGATCATTTCTTCCAAGGCTAACTGCTTACACCATTTTGACCTAGATTCTAAAAACCCAGCACATGACAGACACACACACACACACACACACCCGCACACACACACACACACACACACACACACACACACACAAACACACACACACACGCACACATTGTCATTGAATCACTTCTGGGTGCGATTTCATGGGGAATATATAGCTATGTTTTTGCCGTTTTACATCCCAAACAGTTTAGCTTCTAGGAAATTCCAGCCTATCTCGCACCAGAAAAGCGCAGTGCATCTTTTCTGTACAATAATGTTTATGTAAATATTTATTTTTTTAACTGTTTTTAACAGTATCTGTAAGTGTGTTTCTGTCTCTCATGTCACATTGCCCCCTCCCCACCTCTCCCATCTTGCAATCTAAGATGAAACTGAAATGTAAAAATGCTAATTCATCTAAGTTAGTTCACACACTTTTATAATTAGGTTCTTCACATTAATATAAAAGGCTTCTTCATCTCTTAAGTCTCTCATCAGTATCTTTGACATGCAAAAAAAATTGCAAAACAGAAAGGCAGAGAAACAGACAATGAATGTTAAGGAAAGTAAGGAAAAAAGAAATAGCTTTAACTGCCAATCTCCAAGCCCTCTACACTGAAGCTGTACAAAACACACACCCTAGAAACATATATATATATATATGTATATGCCACAGTCACACACCTACACCTACACGTGCATATGGATGTTCCGTTTAAGAGCTGACAGGAGTCAGACCATATCAACACATAAGTCCAAACAAAGGTAGAGGAATAAATTAGCACCATAAATGAGTGTGCACATCATGGTCACTGAGTTCCCTGCAGAAACTCTTTCACCTGCTTTTCTTTACTTTCTCCACTGTTTCTATCAGTGAAGAGGCAGCGGCGGCCCACAGAGTTCAGCCAGTTTAAGCTGAACCATGACCAGAGGACGTCATCTTGCTTTGGAGAGCAGTAGGTGAGGCTGGAGAAAGTGTCTTGAGACCAGAGGTATCTAGATCAGTTTTGAGATGCTATATATTTACATTAGATATATGTATTATTGTTATAGTATATATACAGTATATATTTATATATATATACTGTATATAATAATAATAATAATAATAATAATAATAATAATAATAATAATAATTATTATTATTATTATTATTATTATTATTATTTATGTCCATCTCTAATTATGTGTTAATGTATTTCTTAAATAATTGTTATATAATTGAATAATTGTTACTGTACATTGCACAAGACATTACTTGACTTGCTTCCACAGCACACTAATAATATATCGAGTGCTGAGCGGTTCACACACATCTCTACTCCTCCCCCTGTTAGTGCTACAGGGATCAGTCATAATCGTACACAAGCATGAGCTAACCGTTTCTTTATTGCCGGCGAGGAGTCCGAAAGTTGGAGGAGCCCTGAAGTAGACTGGGAGAGGAGAGCAGAGAACACAGCACACTGGCAGAGAATGGCGGTGGGGGGAGCAAACAAACAGCGAATGGGAGTGTGATGAGAGAGAGGGAGCGATGCAGACGGCCTGAGCCACCAGATGCTGTGTGGGAGGGTTATTTAATTGATAATATCACACCTCTCTCTCCCTCTGCCTCTCGCTGTCTCTCTCGTTCGCTCGTCTGCTCTTGTTCTCCCTCTTCTCTCTCTGCTGACACGCGCACTGTCACCTTCCTATCCTCGCATGACTCACTGCCCACATTTGTCCATGTACACCCTCTCCCTCCCTCTGTCTCCCTCTCCCCCGCTCCGTCTTTCCCTCGCTCACTCTTTCCATCATTCCCGTCTTCCCGCACTCACTCTCCTTCCCTCCCTCTCCCTTCCATCTCTGTCTTTCCCTCCCTCAGGTCTCCTGGGGTAGTGGCATGGCCTGCAGTCTCTGTAAGCCCAAATAATAAGCTCAAATCAATAAGCTCCACCAGAGGGGCATATAAGCAGAAAATAAACATTGTTTACTGTATATAAAATATGATCGCGGTTTGGAAGGCAGTATACAGTAAATCCAGCATAGCTTTTGTGTGACAGAAAAAGGATGTCTATTTTAAATGTTTCTATATTAAACTGCACAGGAGTCACAATGGGTCATTTGGTTGGGTGGTTTTGAGAGAAGGAACGACATAACACCCATCGGTGTTGAGTCATGGATTTTGCACTTTTGGCTTCTTTCAGTCATTGTTTGTCTGCGTGCAGGTAGAAATTGTTCCACATGCTCTCTGCCAAACTAGGAAAGCCCTAGAAAATGAGTCTCATTAATTAGCTTTTCATTTGTAAATGCAAATGAGCTTAATTAAAAAATACACTCTGCTTTTGCGGGCTTCAAAGGGAGACAGTGGGACCTAATCAGGAGGTTTGTTCAGCTGTGGCACTAATGAGACATATTTGGCCTAACGAGGGAGTGATGCCCTAATTTGTTTATGCTAATGTTATGAAACAGTGCTTGTCCTTTTAGTGTATCTGGGAAGGGATCAGTCACACACGCCTCTGTGCGACGTACCTTCAGGGTTATATTCTGCAATGGTGCGGGGCAAGGCAAGTCTCCATGAATTGTTTCAGTAGGTTAATTGGCATAATTAGCCTAATAGAGATCACTAGCCCAACATCTCAATGCCAAGGCTTATGTGTCTTTCTCAGGCGCTTCCATATGAACTTGAAGAACATTGCTTCCTCATCACCTGCTTTAATTTCACGGAGACAGGAGGGGGCTTTGAAAATAACCTTTAGTCGCTATTCCTCCATGTTCAGTAAAGGTATATTATGGCAGAGCCTGTAAGAACCGAGGTGCATCATGTAACGGATGTGTTAATACTGTGTGACAGGTTCTCAAAAGTGTGTGTGTGTATGTGCGTGTGTGTGAAGGAATTGTTTTACATAAACATTCAGCTAACGTTTGTAGAAAAACATTGGATGTATTTCCTCAATTTTGCTGTATGCCCATGTACTAATGTGTGTGTGAGAGGGAGAGAGAGGGAGAGAGAGAGAGAGAGAGAGAGAGAGAGAGAGAGAGAGAGAAAGAGAGAGAGAGACAAGTTTCTCTGCTATTTTCTTCACCGTTGACTGAGTGTGAGGCCGAGTGAAACGGTCTTGTGGCTTGCTGATAACTAGGCAGAAGCAAGGACCTGTGCTCTGTTCAGCAAAAACACACACAGACACACACCCTAATTAGCATTAAGAAAAGTGGGAAATTTGCACACAAAAAAGGTCTGCACTTTTAATTGGACTCTATACCGACGAGCAAGAAAATGGCTACTTCAATCATTTTCAACCATCTTGTACTTGTTGAAATAGTAATGGATGGGGTAAACATTGGAAAATAAGGTGGGGCATGTTAGAGAGCAGGCTATACATGCATTATATTGGCCTGATTTGCTAATGAATAAAAATATGTATGCACAGTGTGAGCGTTTGTCTAAAACAATCACACATGCAAGATCCTCATGGTGCATGCACTGTATGTGTCAGACTAGCCAGCTGGTAGGTTAGCTCACCATTTTAGTGCTAAACGCTTACTGTAATCCAGCACTGAAAAAAAAAAAGAAAGAAAAACAACAACACAGACTAATATGACTAAACTTTGATTACAATTAGGTTGAGAAGACACTATTATTCAAAGCACCAACAATTACAATTAGTAGGGCAGCATATTGCCGACAGTAAGCAGGGCTTGTTGGGGATTAAGCCCACAACCTTTAAGATGGCAGTTGCCCACTCTAACCAATAGACTCAAATAGACTATATTCAAAACATACTCTACTGACCTATTTTTTTTTTATCTTAACCGTTCTCACAATAGAGACCTTAGTCCACAACATTTTGCTATTCACACTGCCCAAGATCAAGACACCTGATCTTGTCAAAGCAATCATCTTGTCATCTATATATTATATTACTTGATGTGTTCTGCAGTAGCCTCACTTGCTGAAAAGCTTGTTAAATTATACTGAATATTTTCCAAGAGCCCCTTTGGAATTTCTCAAACAGGGCTTCTGAAAGCATGTGAGCTTTCTATTGTACGTTTGGAAAAAGATTTTGTCAGAGCTCAGATGTTAAAAGTGTGTTTTGATGAGAAGAAGAATCTTCTCCATACAATAGAGCTCTGATACATGAGCCTTATACTCTTAACACTTCTATACTGCAGCAGAATGGAGATTAGACATTAAATTGATGCTCCACATTTGGATGCATCACTAATATAATATAATCAGCCAAGGGAGGAAAAACTGACTCCTGAAGAAAAGAAACAATGGTGTCACACCGATACATGCCGATATCAGGATCTCTGCTGATAACAGTGATGCAGCTCCCAGTTATCATGCAAATATTTTTGTCAAATGAATAACTGACATCTCAACCATAGTGATTTGGGACACTAGTGTCCCAACCACTAGGGGGCATCAAATGAAGACCTTGAAATATTCTGCTCATCAATTATTCGAATTATTCTCAGCTGAATGACAAGATGCTTTACTTAGCCAACCATTCAGCTGCCTCTTGCTGATGTAATTGTCCCTGTTAATTGCTTTTTAACTCTCTTTGATTACAAGGTCGGCCCTAAATGGCTGAAGCACACAACTTCAAGTTATATACTACAAATGCTTTCCTTGATCCTGCCCCTTAATACACACACTCCCCCCCCACTCCATCTACCTACAGTATGTACCTTTCATTCAGCCTACCTCACCGCCCCTGAGCCTCACTGTGCTGTGATATCACTCCAGAATGAGATGTGATTTTCATGAACCTATTCGTCACCGTGGCGTTTGTGTGTAAGCGTGTTCATTAGATTTGATGCAGTGTCACGGACATTCTCAGCCATGCTCAGGACACCTGGAACAATAAAAACAAATACACCAGGGAGGGGTGGAGGTGGGGGTGGGGTGGGGTGGGTGGGGTAACAGTGTTACATTTCCCTCAAGCAGCCTTGAGACAATTATTTTTTAAAAGAGGAATACGAGTTTATTTATATATATATACGAGTTGTTTATTATAGACATTGTTATAATTTCACCACAGATTAGCATTGCAGTAATAGCAAAGCTCTTTATGGTGTCTCTGGTAATAGCATTGGGAAATAAGGCTATAACGTGTAGTTGGTATTAATATACTGCAGTTACACTTAAATATAGCAGCCCAACAACGTCAATTCACAGGCCCCAAGCTTGTTTTGGGATGCGAGCTCGGGCCCGTAACTCACAGGACGTGGGGGCTGGTAATTGTGTGTGTACTGTTCCTGTGGTTGTGCGCTTCTCCTCTCCCACCACAGATCACATGGAGGCGACAGAGCTCCTCTCATTACTATACAGCGCAGCCCCCAAACAAAGGCTCACACACCAACAGAGGCATGTGTGTATATTACCGATAACCAGAGTGGCCTCATCTGAATTAGCTTGCAGGCGAAGACGCATGTACATAGACACACAGACACGCACACACTCGCACCCACACACACCACACACAGATTCACAGTAAACCTGATTTTCATGCACAAACATTTACCAATATGCAGCCACTGTGGAGCTGTGTCCCTGCAAACTCTTGAGCACAACAGACTGTGATTGCGGAATTATTCCACAGCCCAGACCTGAACAGCCTCTGCATCGTCAGCACAGGCCAGTAGTACGAAGTCGCCCCGGAACAACAGAAATGGCAACTTGCAAAATATGACTGTGTGATTCAGGGGGGAGTGAGGTTTTGACATACGCTGGGGGTTACGTCTGTTGGAATTGTGTGTAGCCCTGTCCTTGTCTGGTCTGGCATGCTTCACACCTGGCTGGGTAAATGTGCCACTGGGCCTGAGGATGTTCACTGTGGTCTAAGCAACTTTAAGACATGTGTGCACGCACACACAAACACACACACACACACAACAAAATGTTTTTCCCACGCCATCATACGAGTTGTGTAAATTATTATATTAAGCAAATGATTTTGTTGACAGAATCATAACATCCTTTACCTTAGAGCTGGAACAGATACACTGTACAGTAACACAGACACACACACACACACACACACACACACACACACACACCTATAACATGATGACCTGTACCTGACCTGTTTTGACATATCTAACCACATGAAACCACATCTTTTCAAATGTTTTTTTCAAGGCTTCCATATCTTGCAATCTTTTTCATGCACACACTTGTGTTCAAATGTTATTACAGTAAATAGATCATTCTAAATTACATTACACATATGTACTAAAAGTTAAGTTAACAAATATTATCACCCCTGAAAATCACTGACACATAACTGTAGCCTCTGTGTCAGTGGATCTGAGGTTATGACTATTATCAGACTTATAAGATCTGCAATCTTTCTCTTTCTAGCATACTCACAATGGCTTGTTTAGCTAGCTGACCTAGCTAAGTCCTACATATTAGCATAGTGTCAGTAACAGCAGGGTGCATTGGAAATGGTTAGCTAGTCTTTTAGACGCAAGGTAATGTGTGTATTTCAGATGAGCACACAGACATGTAAGATGTACATTTTATTCATATGAAGACACAATGCACCGACCTGCTTCAAAAATGAATTCAGGGTGGAGGAATATTTACAGAGCAGGAAAAGATGATGTTTCTCATCATGATAACAAGAGATACACGCAATGGGAGAAAATATGGAGCAGTGGAGGTAGAAATGGGACGCCAGAAAGAAAAGACTAAAATATGCATGTCATCATGTGAGTGACAGCTTTCTGTGGAAGCTTCTTTTGATGTGTGTGTGTGTATGTATGTGTGTGCGAAACCTTTCTAATTGAGCTCGGCTGCCAATCAGAGGTGTTTATAGGTTGGTGTGTATTCTTTTGACAGTGTGTGTGTGTGTGTGTGTGTGTGTGTGTGTCTCATTGCTTCTGTGTTTACTCGCAGTTCAACATCTCCCTGTAGAAACACCTAACTGACACTCTAGGACATGTGCACGCACACGCACACGCACACACACACACACACACACACGCACACACACACGCACAAACAGGGTGTCTTTGATGGTGGAAGTGAGTGTTCTAATTAGCTTAGTGTTAAATGGGCGAGACAAGAGACATCAAGCAGCAATCCAGCAGATGATCTGTGTATACTGAGGCTGCAGCTTCAGTCACAGGCAGCCTTCAGAACTCTAACACTCATACGCCCACGCTCACATCGGCATGTCGCAAATTAAAGAAGATTCACTCCTTGATTGCCTTATAATCTCTCTCCCGCCAACACGCACACACACGCACACGCACACACACGCACACACGCACACGAGCATGAGAACCCCAAACGTTCCACCTCGTGGGTCGTTGTTTGCGCGTGAAGCACAACTGTGAACGGGGCTGTAAGACGAGGGGTGGAGAATGCGCTAGGAGAGGCGGGAGCTCAGAGGAGCGCTAACCATCCAGCCTGTCAGCGTGGGAGAGGGGCATACGTCTTCAGAGTTTACCAACACATTTGTTTTGGGTTCAATCGTGTTGCAATGTCCCATTAATAAATGGCATGCTGCTAAATGTATATGTTTATATTTTGGCTGAACAGGCGAACCAAACTGGAAAATGTACATGTATCGCCTCAGGCTGTGTTTCCCTCCTTAAGCTTGATTGGACCGTATAGACTGTACTAAGCTGTGCCAGATTGTATGTAGACTGTAGAGACAAGTAGTCCACAGAGAGACACATCAGTGTCTCCCTCCTCGCCACTGTCTTTTACACCCTCCCCATTTCTTACGCTCCCTCCCTCATGAATAAACATCCACCACATTCACTCAGTGCTGGCATGAAATGGCCACACAGCCCCTGGCACACGCAGGAGTAATGCCGCAATCATTATTCCACTGCAGTGGTCCCACACAAGCATATTTCACCAATCATATGGTGCTCTCCCCTGCCTTTTGTTCACATGACTTAAACAAATGTGGCAGTGAGTGGGGCCCGTGTAAACCTGCTCTCCCTGTTAGCGCGGCAACCGTTGACATAGATGTGGCGAATTAGCATAGGAGTAAGTGTGATTGTACTGGCACCCCCAAAAGTTTTTTTTTTGTTTGTTTTTCTAAGGGGGGGTGGGGGGGTGTTTATTTTTGGGAGTCCCTCTTTTCCCTCCTCTTCTGTCTGCTTTCATCCTGTCCTTCCCCTTTTCCATGACTGCCAGCGTTTCCTTTCTGTGGGAGTTAGTGTTGGGCTGGGAGTGACAAAAGGGCCGCACATGGCTTGGAACTGACTGCAAGAGAGGCAGAGGTAGTCTGTTTGCCAGAGTGGAGATACTCACACTAGAGTTTGAATCTAGCCCAGAATTTCTGAACTGACTCCAGCCTGACAAATTTCGGTCTGAGCCCAAATACATTTCTCCATGACTGCATGTCCTTCTTGACTGCTCTTAATCATCCTGACAGGATCGATTCATTTCTTGTAATGTTCAGAACTGTGCGTCGAACTGGTTGATTCATATTGTTCATCACCAACTCATATGATCTCATTTTCCTTTTGGCTTAATTAAATTGTACTTCCCAGAACATCATATCACATCGATGTGTTGAACCAAACAACAGTGCAAGATACCCTGTATTGAGTAGGATAACAAGTAATGGGATGTTTGGACCTTCTGAGCTTTGAATATCATTCAGTAAAACAAATTAGTCTTTTGGTTCTTCAGCAACTCTCTGTTGCTGAAGCCATGGGTTAACGTGAGCAAAGAATATCTTAAGATCTGAAGAAAAGGTCTGAAGATCCATATCCTTTTCATCTGAGTCATGTCCCTAGTGGTGGTAGTCACATGAGGAATGAACGGAAGACTCAAAGATCCAGATTGTTTGTCTCGGTCAGTAAGTCCCTGTCAACAATAAATGAAAGACAAGATGTTATTTCACTCATATTATGATCTGATTCATAGTGAGTACAGTATTGTAAGGCCATTTAGAGCATGTAAGCTACAATATGATTTGTTGTGCTTCTTTAGTGCTCCTAGTTGCAGCGGCTAGAAAAATCTCCAGAAGAATCACAGACTTAGATGACCTGAAGACCTACTGCCAAAGGAATCGTGATTCCTGAGTCAGTACAAAGATTAGTTCAAAGAGAACCCAACATGAACCCGGCAGGTTTGCACAACCATGTTAAACTCTCTCTCACACACACACACACACACACACACACACACACACACACACATATACACACACGGGAACCAACAGGTTTATCTCAGAGTCTAATCAGTTAGCACTTTGTAGATTATGTTTATTTAGTTTATTATGATTAGGTTTTTGCTTGGTTGTAAATTTGAAGACCACTGAAGACTGATTACAGTACATGTGGCGGAATCTATCAATTTTCCAATGTTGATGAATGATTGTTCTTGTGTTGGTTCCTTTTCCCTACCTCCCACAGCTCATGCGCCATGTGGAAAACTGAACAGACTACATAGCCCTGGCTCTGTAAATGGCAACACATACAAACTGATGAAGACCACACCACACTATTCCAGCTATAACAATGCATGCAATTTGAGGGGCTGAGATTCTGAGGGAGAAGTTCCAAGGTATTAAAGAGAGAGGTGTTTTTTTGATTGAGTTAATTTATCACTATCTTTCTCGAGGATAGCTGACTCCACCTTTAAGCCTGAGAAGATGTAGGATTATAAATGAAACTGCCCATTGAGCCATTTGTCTGTCCTTCTCTACATCCCCAACCCTCTCCCACCATCTGTGTATATTATATCTGTGTGCTTTAATAACATCATATTAATGTGAGTGATTCATCAGCTCCATTTGTTGTTCACTTCGTGAGACAGTTAAGTCTACCTTTCTCCATGAGACAGCAACCAAGTGTTCAAAATCACTGACTGAAACCATTTGTTTTTTTGCTCTTTTATTGAACATAAAACATGCAGCTATTATTACCAAAATGAAATCCATTCTTTCTGTGTGCTGAGTCTTTAGGGTGCGGGTGTGGCCCTCATTGCCATGTAAGCAGTTGATTGCAAGGAGACAGATAGGGTCATCGCCATCGCAATAGATCACCAGGGATGTTGGCCGCCAAGGTCGCGGACCAAGGACGAGGCGAGAGTGATTGCAGCCACCCAGACAGGAAATCGAAGAGAGGGACACTCCGAGAAAGGGGAATAGGGAAGGGGGGGGGGGGGGTGTCAAGGAAAAAGGTGCAATTTCACAAGCCAAATGACTTCTGGGATTGTCCACAGGAAAACATCACAGAAACAACAGTAACCCTGGGTTGGGGGAGGGGGGAGCTGGAAGGTGGGGGGGGGGGGGGCGTGTCAAACAAAAGGAGCAGCTGAATTGTCAAAGTCATCAAATAGCTCGGCTCATATAAGTAATCAAGCGGCCGTTACCTTGGCAACACCACACAGCGAATACGACGCCCCCTTCCAGTGGAAGCATTTCTCTGCGAGCGGCTTCAGTTGTGGGAGTGAGGCTGTGGCTAGAAATATTGATCAGCTTGTGCAACATGTTCCACCACACAGGGGCTGATTTCTTTGTCTGGTTTCTGTGTTTTCTCCCACCCCTCCCCTTCGGTCTCAAGCAGGCCTCAGCAGCAGCTTGGACCAGCAGTGTGTAATGAGAATAAAAACACACACAATGAATAAATGATGGCATGAAGTTGAAACCTCTATTGTATTGCATTCTTCTCTCTTATGATTAACTGTGGGTGTGTGTGCGCGTGCATGCGTGCTCATGAATATGTGTGTATGTGTTTCCATCTGGATGACATTGCCAGGCATTTTGAGTGTGTGTGTGTGTGCGTGTGTGTGTGTGTGTGTGTGTGTGTGTGTGTGTGCGCGTGCTCGTGTTTATGTCTACATTGCGTTTAATCATTAATTCCACAGTGCCACTGGGCCTATTGCCTCATCGCACCTAATTAAACTCCTTTTGTTTCCCATCAATTAACATTGTAATTAAACCTAGCCTTGGCCTGCTCCTGTTTATACACAACCTGCTGACTCAGAGACTTTTACACAGACACACACAGAGCAGGTTTTGACCAAATTAAGTGCATATGCACATTTTGTAAATGGATATGAATATTCATATGCACGCAAAGATATACATAAAAACATGCGCCTATGCGTGCAGACACACCAACACAGATTGCCGCGTGCACATACAGTACACGCACGATCACACGCTTGCTCACCTTGGGTGGTAAACCTGGCGATGTGTGGAAGCGACGAAGGATGAGAGGCGCTAATGGAGCCGTGAGATGAAGACACTTCGGTGGGGAAGGAGGGTGGGAGGTTCCCTGCCCAGCCTGTCGGCTCGGCGACGGGGATAGGCAACTATCATCTCCCGCTAATCACCTAATCCTAGTTTCTCCTGTCCCGCGGGTGATACAACTGTCCCGTTCACTCATTGAGACAAAGAGAAACGCTTGACATGTTTTGATAGAAACGTGTTTTATTTGGAGACAGAGTGCTCATGTAGGGCTAGGCCGCGCGCTCCCTCGCGCGCACACACACACGCACACACGCATATGAACGAACTATACTATGTATACACATCGGCGAAATAAAAAATACACCCTATCGTCTTGTTGCCATGGCAACTGACCATGCACCGAGCAGCGGGGGTGTCGAAGCAGCAGGCGCCATGAGAGTGAGAGGCGTAGCGGCCCGTCACCCCAACCTCCACAGAGCAGCATCCCATAATACTGTGCTACTGTACTCAATGTCTCCTGCCCAACCTGACTCTGCTCTCTCTCTCTCTCTCTCTCTCTCTCTCTCTCTCTCTCTCTCTCTCTCTCTCTCTCTCTCTCACTCTCTCTCT
>JAODUG010000022.1:2630312-2640705 GCA_027564795.1 Aphredoderus sayanus | reverse complement strand
CCTCGGGTTTCAAACACACACCTTGTTGTGCCAGCAGTGCACATCATATATCTGTGTAAGCTGTAGAATTAGGTTTAACGCCCTCTATCTGCCACAAAGAGCTAGTGATTTGGGTCATTCTGACCTGGAGGACATCACAAGGGTTAAACAAGGGCCTTCCATCATCATCGGTTGTTGTTAGTTAGCCAGCTATTATAGGAGCCCTGGGTGTGTTTCTGCTGTTGAAACACAACTAAAGCAGTCATATATGTCATAGGACAGTAAAGCTAATCGTTGGGTGGTGTCTCAATAGGAAATGATCTATTCAACTAATTCCATTTATACCCCGTGGGAGAAGGAGCTGAATTCCCTGCCGAGCTCAGTGCAAAGTTTCTCGTCAGAGCTCAGGAAAACTAGAGCATTGCTTTTGCCACAGCTACACTCTTCGTCCACATTCGCTGCTTTGAAAGACCAACATTGCTTGAGTTCTCAGCCCACGTTCCTGCGCGACTGCTCTTTAAGATATGTGAAATATGGCCTTTTATCAAGTGTGCTGGTTCCCTCTCTACCGTAACAGTCAACTGTCACAATCTCTCCCCAACAAGCCCCTCTTTGTCTTTCAAGTGTCCCCTTAATTAGGGCTTCGGTCGTTTGGGTTTCTGGTGATAGGACTCATTTCACATTGTGCATTGGTGTAAATAGTATTTGAATTTTAAAATGCACCTCTTGGGTGCTACATAAAGGGGAATATTTAATCACTGATCTCTAAATGAGAGGATCTTATTTTCTTTTGGGTTGGTACGTTATGCATATTAATGAGCTCTGCTGGTATCCCACAGAAGATAGATACTTTTTTCTACTTGATCATGTAGTTGTTTTTCTTTTCATTTCTCATTCGGTTTCTTCTGCACTGCTCTTGGAGGTCATCGGGGCAATGGCCATGGGGCGCTAGTGAGCTGTCAGCAGTTAGGAAGACATGAGTACACACCTGCCTGAGTGCGCTGCCTGGTAGAGACTAGCCCGTATCCCGCTCACGCTGGGCTCAGCCACCTCCGGTCTGGCCCCAGGTGAGCCTCCAGCCATCTAGTGCTAGACACCACTGCAGGGAGGACCTCTGAAGGCATTGGCATTTCGCTGTACCTTTAGATTAGAGAACAACCTCTATTTGCCTTAGCAGCAGATTAGCGAGGCGGGGCTGATTATGGGCAAATGATGCCACGTAGCTTTTGTTTGTCACTCAGGCACTAATCAGTGGGCTGACAGCTCAGAGTTGCCTGGCTGTCGCTGGGGGTTAACGGGCCTCATTAAAAGATCTGGGTCATCAGTACGGAGCCAGGCGTCACACAGCTTGTACGGGAGGTGTGTGTGCACGCACGCACGTACGCACGCACGCACGCACGCACGCACGCACGCCTGGGTCTGTCAGATGTGTGTGTGTTGTTTTCGTCAGTGAAGTGCATCGTACATGCACGTGTGCAGTGTGTGTGTGTGTGTGTGTGTGTGCATGTGTGCGTGTGCATGCACTCAGGAAGTGCTCCTGTCACACCCCACACATTAATTAACAGTCATTCTCCTTCAGAGGTGGGGGAGGGGCCACTCACTTATCTAGCTCTTGATTCGCTCCTCGTCCTCTCCTGTATCGGGGGGGCACAGCTCCATGCTTCGGTGCGAGGCTAGGAAATAAGGGAATTAGCTCCACAGCCACAGGGGCCCGCGTGAATACGAGCCCTGGAAATGAGAATAAATAAGCCTGCTCTAATGCCTCACCCAAGGAGAGCCGGTGCGGGCGTGGCAGGGCCATGCTGCTCCGGGGGAGACACCCTGACCTTCAGACCACCTCACTCTGCCTCTGCAGCAGGCCAAGATGGCGGCCGTTCTCCTGTGCCGTTCTGTGGGGGGGGGGGGGGTTACCTCATTTTCTGACTGAGTGGGTGGCTTTGTTGTTGTTGTCATGTTGACCACCAGAGTGTGGGGGTGGGGGCATTATAAGTGGGAGACGATGGGAGACGCAATGACTTCTGGGAGAATAGCAATGTTAGACGCACACAGACAACACAGTGACTTATATAGTAGGGCTATGAAGAACTCTATAGAGCAATAGAGAGTAAACAAAAGCTGTTTTAATAACAAAGATTAAATAAATAACAAAGATTAAATAAATAACAAAGATTAAAAACTCAGTGAATCCGAGGCGATTTCGAGTTTTCACGTGAACCTGTCTAACGGTTGGAGACAAATCACTAATAACAGTTCAAGGCCGAGACTGCTGCTGTTTTCGTCTCCAATGTGATAACGTTGGACGCTAGCCGCTGATGCTAACCCCCGTTAGCTCGCCGCGCACCTTGGTGTAGCTAGCACCGTACTGAGGTGGTCTCAGTCAAGCATTAGCGCTTTGGGGGCTTAAAGGAGCAGTGTACACCTGATGCTAACGTTAGCATCAAGCGGCGCGCAGCAGAGCAGGGACCTCACTCAGCTTGTTAAGCCCTCCACCTGGCTCAGCGCACACACACACACACACACACACACACAGACATCACAGGCAAGTGCCCTTTGGGGAGAGCTGTGATCTGCCTCGGCCTGGTGCAGCTATGCAACCTGTGTGTGTGTGTGTGAATAAATGAAGCAGGTAATGGGGCCCAAGGGAGTTCAGCTTGTGGCTCTCTCTGTGTAGCAGAGACCACCGTCCTGTTCACAGTACAGCTTGTGCATTGATGTGGGCCTAGTGTACAGGAGGCATCAAACAACTGTGTGTGTGTGTGCGTGTGTGCATGTGTGTGCGTGTATGTGTGTGTGTCCGTGCATGCAAAGGGAACATGACAAAGACCCTGAGCTGTTCTTCAAGACCCTGCTGAGGCTGAAAGAGAAGAACCTGGACTTTCATCTGTCCGTTCTGGGAGAGACCTTCACTGATGTGCCAGGTACACACATGCACGCTGCACAAACACACACAAACACACAACACCCACATGCGTACACACACACACACACACACAGCGCAAGATGAAGACTTTTTAATATCTTGGAGTGTTCTCACAGGAAAAAGTTCTCAGACTTCTGACCCACCTTTTGAGAAGTTGTGCGATCGATGTTGCATGTTTATTGAGCGTCGTGGCGTCGCTGCTGTATTAGACTAGATTAAGGCTTGGGGTCATCCCCCAGGCTTTAATTGATAAATACACTGTCCGTTTGCAGCTGATGGTGCTATAATGACTTGGGCCTGCTAGGATTTATTTACAGCACAGTGTTAAGTTAATTAATACGAACTGAACACAAACGCCCAGTTACAGGAAACACACTCTCTTATATTGGGATGTAAACTTTTATAGTAGCATAAACAGATGGAGAGGCCGGCTGTAAATTTACTCTCATATTTAGTAATTACGTTTATGATTGCTCGGAAGGCAATCACATTAGGACAATTTTAATCTACTTTTATTTTGTTAATAGGGTCACCGTATTGATTATTTTCACCCCTGTACCTGCTTGTTAGGCTGTTCAAGGCCACGTGCAACTTTCTGCTGCCCTATTTGTAAATTAGACAAAGACCTTTTTCCCCCGCCAACTTCCTACAGATGCCGGCCGTTCTGGGCGGCTTGGCTCATCATGTTGCCAGCGACGACGGCGATCACCACGGCGATCATTAGAGTTCTAGAACGTCATGGCAGAGAGGTTCCCAATGACATGCAGCTCTCTGGCATTGTTATTTCATTTCTTTCCATCTCCATTTAACATCATTCCCTCTAATGGCTTTCTAATTGGCTTCGTCGTAAAGAAAAAGAAAAAGAAATAGAAAGTTCCCGGTATGAAACGAGACCGGACTCGCATCTCCGTCTGAGCACATAACGCCATGCTTAACGGCAGCGGTCAGTAAAAAACAAAGTATGACCTCTGTCCATTAAAGGCATTCTTTGGCTCTGTCCCGGTACACACACACACACACACAGATCCATTGTCACTCATCAAACTTAATGAGTGATTGATGATCACTCATTTATCACACTTTATATAATCATCCAATGTATATACATTAGACATACATTTTAAATGTACCCTTTCATTGGCACCACGTCACTTATATTTTGAATATTTTATACCTCTGACAATATTGTCCATACGACTATTTTTTATAGTTATATATTTGATTTGATTATACTGTATATTTAAACTTTGTTTTTTGTGTTGCTTTATATCTTTCTAACATGCCTACTGAGTTGATGTTGCGTTCCATGTTAGCAGACATTTGTCTGTTCTGAATGATGCCAATATTACTCAGATCACGTGACAACATATAAATAAATGCTTGGCTCACAGGGATCTTCTCCGAGGCCAGAGCGCAGCTGGACGGCCATGTTGTCCACTGGGGCTTCCTGCCTGGCAGAGAGGACTACCTGCGTGTGCTCTGCCAGGCTGACGTGGTCGTCTCCACTGCCAAGCACGAGTTCTTCGGCGTCGCCATGTGAGTTCCTCGCTCGGCCTGCTAGCAGTGCCTGAATGGTTTGGTCCACCTAGCAGTGCCTGAATGGTTTGGTCCACCTAGCAGTGCCTGAATGGTTTGGTCCACCTAGCAGTACCTGAATGGTTTGGTCCACCTAGCAGTACCTGAAGGTTTGCAGGTAAACCTAATGCACTACTGTAGCTCTCATATGACAGAATGGTGTGGTCCAATCAGGTTGTGCACAGCTCACCCACTTCAATGTCTCCACTGAAGAATTAGCTTTATTTCCCAAGTCATCATAAAACACTTGAGTTGCTGTTGAAAATAATGTTGAATAGGAACTTCTCACCACGTTGTTTGGATTTGACCCAAGAGCATGAATGAACAAAGCACACTGTGGTGGCAGGGACTATTCATATTGACCCTCCCGCTGTCCTATGGGTCAGAATGACCCAGTGCACGGACATATGACATTCCGCGGTTGGCTCCCTCTGCTGGTAGGCTGCTGAAATGCCTTAGGACAGCTGGAGGGAGACTATTCATATTAAAGGGGTAATGTGCATCTTTGGCCCCCTCTGGCCAAGCATGCACACAGCACTGGCTGTGGCACGAGCTCTGTGTGCGTCTGAAATAGGTTCAGATGAGATACCGTTAAAATGTGAAGTTTTGCGTAACAGAAGAAGGCTGTGAAAACGGTGAGAGGCTAACGCGCTAATGAAGTCATGTGCTAATTATGGCACTGGAAAAGACTGTCCTTGTGAGTCTGACGGGGAGATGTCCCCCTGGGGCAGCCTTCCACAATGATGTCTCTCCTTCTTTTGATCCTAACTGCAGCACACAGCCCACCCACCACGCTCTATTGATAGTCAGCTCTGTGGTTGTGCTGCCGTGTGTGTGTGTGTGTGTGTGTGGGGGTGTGTGTGTGTGTGTGAATGCACATGCATACATGTGTGTGTGTGGGGGGAGGGGGTGTGTGTGTGTGTGTTGCTAGGCGCTCAAAGGAACCGGGTCAATATGGGCGCGGGTGGCGTCCCTTGTCAGCGGTCCCCAGGTGGAGCCTGTATTGAATGGGTTTCTCGGGGGCTGCATCACAACCGCTCGTCTGCAGAGTCGTCATTGACAGCTGACTACAGCGCCCCCTCTGGACAGGAGCCACTCCAGCTCCTCCCCCTATTTTTATTTAAAGGTGCACTCCACGATAACATTATCCTGCCCCCCCAGGTCCCCGTACATGCTCTTCAGCTAGGGGAGGAGTAGAGAGGAGAGCCAGCCACTCATGTAGCTCTGTGTGTGTGTGTGTGTGTGTGTGTGCGTGTGTGTGTGTGTGTGTGTGCGCGTGTGTGTGCGTGTGTGTGTGTGTGTGTGTGTGTGTGAGTGTGTGCGTGTGTGTGTGCGCGTGTGTGTGTGCGTGTGTGTGTGTGTGTGTGTGTGTGTGTGTGTGTGTGTGTGTGTGTGGGTCTGATTAGCATGCTCGGGCCATGAGGCTGGCTGACAGCAGGGCCTCTGAGAGCAGCATAGCTAAGAATTCTATAACATGAGGCTGTGTGTTCCTCTGCTCTCACTACGTCTCACAGAGCTGAGAAGACACGTCCAGTCAACAGGAGACAAGGGAGGCAAGGGCACACGCGCACGCTCACACACATACAAACAGAAAGGCACACACTTGCGCCATAAACCTTCATCTGGTGCACTCCCATATGCCTGTCAGCTGTCAAGAGTTAACGAAAGGTTCCTCCAGCCTGCATGCAAACACATTGCATTTAACCTTCTCATCAAACGCCAGTATACGCGTGTGTGTGTTTGTGTGTGTGTGTGTGTATGTGTGTGCGTGTGTGTGCGTGTGTTTGCACGAGAACCCAAGCATACACAAAACACGCAAGCACTCAGAGAGATATCTGAGGGAATTTTCAATCTCTTCTTCTCCTTTTCTCCCTGTTTCTGCCTGTGGAGAACATTGGCCAGGAATCGGGGAGAAGAGCAAGGTTGCTAGGCGACAGGTTGTGGTTGCCATGGTGAATTTAAGTGGAACAGCTGGTCCAATCAGCATAAAGTGCGGGCAGGCGGGGGCAGAGCCAGAGAGCCTCATGCCAACACAGGCAGACAGGAAGCTAGCATTGCTGAGGCATGCAGGATGGAGGAGAGGAGAGGAGAGGAGAGGAGAGGAGAGGAGAGGAGAGGAGAGGAGAGGAGAGGAGAACATAAGACAAAACAATACTGAACAGAAAACAGAAGTATAAAAAACATTTTAAATACAAATACAAACACAAATACATGAAACAGACAGGAAGCCAGAAGGAAGAAAACATAGACAGAATAGAGCTGTGTAGAAGATAGAAATAAGACTGAGAAATGAATGTTTGAGAGGGATGTAGTAATTGAAAAAATAAAAAATAAAAAATAAATAGGGATGCATTTTTATCTCTGTCTCTTGTGAAAGTGGTTCAAGGCCCTCATACAGCAATTAATTATAATACAATAGATTGATGAATATTCCTTCATCACAGCAAAGTGGAGTGCCAAGAATCCAAATCAGTTCAAACCAAATGTATTTCTGTCGTATACAAAGGCATCACAACACAGTAGAATATATTGCAAGACAGCATAATACATCAACACACAAAGAGAATATAAATAAATAAATACCACAATCCTGCACTGTAGTGCATGTGCCTGTGTGCATGTGTGCATGTGTGCATGTGTGCTGTGTCCACAATCTCTCAACAAGAAGATTTTTTCAAGGAGACAGATACTTTTGCCCTTTGCAACAGCACATGTCCATAACACAAACACACACACACACACACACACACACACACACACACACACACACACACACACACACACACGCGCGCATTTATCAAACAAATATACAGAACAACGCCTCTTGCACACAGTCAAAAGACAGGCGTGGACCTATACCCTCTGGACACACACAAACACACGCACACACACACACACACACACACACACACACACAGGAACACGCTTGTCTGCTCTGAGGAGGACACACTCTCTCGTCTCGTCTCGCATGAGTGAGCACAGAGGGGGGCAGAATGAGTGCAGGCTGCCATGGCTGTAACCAATCATGGCATGCACTTGTCCAACTCGTTCCCATCAACAGCAGAAATTACGTCCCCTCCACAGTTGTTTGAATTTACTCTCCCCATCCATGGGAATAAGGCTTTGAGCAAATAGAAAAATTACATCATCTCTTCCATTCATTTCATTTGGATGTGGGGACGCTGGAGGAGAATGTGAAGGTGCTAATAGGGGAATACTGTTGTGAAAACATTAGAAGTGGAGGAAAATAGAATGCTACAGAAATTCAGAAGGAAAATTTGTGTTTCTACGCATATTAACGGTCCTTTAGACAATGCCAATGAAAAGATATGGCTCCGTGGCTACACTCAGTCACACCTTCCTCCTGTCTCTCACATAATGCATGCTGGGAGGCATAGTTTCCAGGGCGACCAAGAAGCACCTTTCCTTGACGACGGTTCAGCATGTGGAGATGGGCGACATTAACTTGCGCCTCAGGTGTTGTGATGCGGGTGCTTGTAGCTTATTGGCAAAGAACCAAATCCCTTTCACTGGTCAAAATGATACACAATTCTTAGAATGATAAAATGGTAATGCAGGAATAGTATAATAAGAACAATAGGATGATTGCCAGCAAGACATTTATAGTTGACTATAAACCTGACATTAGCACAGTTCCATCACACAGTTTAGTGTGACAGAGAGGCTTCTGGGAGTTGAAACAGCGCTTTGGGTATCTCCGCTGAGTGATAAATGAACCACCCTGCTTCACATTTACAGTGTGAATTAAAATTTCACACAGTCTCTCCCCCTAAAAGACCCTTGCACAATGTCCTATATACGCAGTAACACACTTCTCAATCTCCCTCATGGTTTCTTCAAGAGATCCTTAATCTGTACCACACTTGCTTACATTGACACACCCCCCCCCCCCCCCCCTTCCCCAAACACACACACACACACAGATTGCATATCAAATTACAATTCACACATGAGAAGCTTTATCATGTATTGTTAATTCATGTTGAGGCTGGCTGGAGTGAACACCTGAAGGGGAGATAGAGATGTGGTTTACAACTGTTTTGACCCATGGGCCCCAAAAGGAAGCTCCCCCTTTCTACAAATATCTTTGAACAACTACCTTTCCCTAAAGCCAGATGACACCACTGTGTTCATCGGTATACAGTACATCTACATTACTGTAATAGACGCATTTATTTTAAAATGTTGAAAAACATCCCATCCGCTGACCGGAGGTATGTGGACTACATCTAAATTATGGAAAAGGAGAGTGACACACAGCTCAAGAGAAATGTACAGATGAGGGAGCAAAGGATTGTATTTGCATTCATGCACATGTGAAGTCTGTGACTGTGCATGTGTGTGTAAGACAGAGAGACATATATATATAAAGAGAGAGAGAGAGAGAGAGAGAGAGAGAGAGAGAGAGAGAGAGAGAGAGAGAGAGAGGAGAGCAAGAGCATAGAGAATTGAGTGCGGTTGGTATGTTTCCCCCTCGGCTGAGGTATAAACAAGCCTATAATGGACCCTCTTAAAGAGCGTCTAGGATCCCCTCCAAAACTAACTGATTTAGAGTGGCCAGGACCCCCATTGGCGGTGGCCAAGTCCCCCCGTTCCTCCCTAAGCCCCAACCAGCCCCCAGTGGCAGGCGGCACAGACACACATTGTGTTTGTCTGCTGAACCACAAGCAATAGCAGTTTATAACACAATAAAACACCATGAGGAGGCATTAATTGGATATAATAGCCGAGGAATGATTTAGATGATTTAACACCTTTTTTGAGGAGAGTAGTACATAAAAAGGGGAGAAAATAAATAAAAGGAACAAAGGGAAATACATGGAGAGGGAAATGGAGTAACATGTTTTTTCTCCCATTTACAACTGGTGGCTTCATTTATAGTTTCCCAAACTGAAAGTAAGATAGACATAACAACATGGCCTGTCTACACATACACACAACTAGGTGTCATTCTGTGTGCCTTTACAGTACATACCTGTACACTCTCTCTCTCTCTCTCTCTCTCACACACACACACACACACACACACACACACGATGACAGGCACTCACACGCCCACATTTTGAAATTTGTTTAGAATGCCAAATGAATTATAAATGTAAAAATGAACATAAAAATCATAGTCAAACAAGATATGGGAAATGCAAGTTCTGGCCATTGAAAAGGCCATTCAGAAATTATCAATACTGGGTCAATGCAAATAAAATATTTTTTTATGATTTACGGAATGAGCCTATGTCACGATTACTGTTGTCTGGTCTTCCTTATTTCATATAGTATTCAATCCGGTGACATAACCCCCTTTTATCACTTATTGGACATGTTTATAAGCCATGTATTATTGACATTTAGGAGCAAGAACATAGTAGATTCTGAAGCAAATTACCCCCGCGACCCCCTTGCCATCCCTTCAAAATATTCAGTCTCTATACTTTCCTTATCTCTCCTCCTCCCATCCTCACCTCACTGCATATTCCCTCTTGTGCGGCACTAAAAAGAACCGGGGTCTTGCATGTATGTACATAATTGGCACTTTACTGTCATATCAAATTCATATCAGCGCTGGCTGGCTCTTGGACTGGAAGGAACAATAAGCGGCCACAAAAGATTTGTTCCCTGCTTGGAGAGAAACCCTGATAACCACAGTATAGGCCAGTCAATAAAACCAATCATTTCTAATCTCCTTATGGGGGGACTAAAGAGTTCCCCCTGCCCACTAGACATAAAGTGTACCACAACACACCAGCATGAGGACCTACACACAGGCCATGAAAACAATGAAAGAATCACATCACCCAAACCTACAGGAATGTCTGAACATGCACAGCTACCAAACAAGGTTCATAGTGGTGATATAAAAACAAATATTATATATGTTTGTTTTTTGTTTTTCATGAT
>JAODUG010000022.1:2596031-2606949 GCA_027564795.1 Aphredoderus sayanus | reverse complement strand
GTGTGTGTGTGTGTGTGTGTGTGTGCGTGAGTGAGTGTGAGAGAGAGAGAGAGAGAGAGAGAGAGAGAGAGAGAGAGAGAGAGAGAGAGAGAGAGAGAGAGAGTAAAATGCATATAAGGAGAAGGCTTGAGGATCCTCTGCTGTGCGAAGGGAGGCTGTTTTGGAGAGGAGCCATGTTGTAGCTGAAATGAACACTTTGTCTACGCAACACGTTGCATAAAGAACACATTGCAAGCCGCTCTCAGAGCCCCGACTGCTCTGTTACAATACGTCTTGTTCCGCTGCATCAATACGTCATACAGGCCGGTACCAGCACATGCTTTTTTCATGCATGGCAGGGAACTGCGGACGTATATTGGTGTATAATGTATCGTGGATTGGTCTGGTGTGTGTGTGTGTGTGTGTGTGTGTGCGAGCGCGGGCAGTGTTCAGGGAATGACTCCAGAGTTATGCAGTGGGTGAACCATTCATGAGGCCGGACTGTGCACAGATTCCTGGAATGTTCAACTGCTGTGCCCAACACACACTCTCCACTCCTACATGCAGGGCATAGACCTACACAGTCAAGTGTGCACGTACTGTACTGTATGCACACACACACACACACACACACACACACAGAATATCATCTAGTCTTTAGATGGAAAAGATCGTCTGTCAAAAGACGCTACAGGTGAGTAGTTCTGCTAGAGTAAATGGATTTGTGGTGGATGAGATGGATTCTGGGAAATGGGGTTATCATGCATTATCTCCATTGACAGCATTAAATGGTTTGGGTACAAACCCCTTTCAGAATTCTACAATCTCATTGTGTTGGACTCTCTTTGCTTAATATTGTAATTTAGTCTGGTGAGCTACCTGTATAGGCAATATAGGCTGTGAACTATTGCCCACGCCAGACAATTTGGGTTGTGCATTCTACCAGAGCTGCTGGTCAGACGTGACTGATGGTGGGTGGAGACGGGTGGCCATCTTTTGTCAGCATTCCCGTTGCTTCAATAGGGGAATGTTCAGCAAAAGCTGGCAATGATCCAATCAGAGCAGGTCTCTAAATAATTGCAAGCAGCTAATAAACGTAGAATTAATAAGTCAGTTAGAGGAAATGGCTAAAGCAGATTAAGCAGTCCTGAAAAGCCCAGAAATGAGTGAGGCTTACAGTTACCTTTTGGCACATATTTATTGACAGTTTTACAGTGGGCTATTTCTCGTATTGTCAGAACGAGAAATAAAGCAGCTACTTAGGCTTGAGCTTGTTGCTAGAAGCCTGTCTCCAATTCATGCTGATAGACTGTCATGAGAAAGGATCCTCCATTAGCATGTTTATGTTTTCTTCTATTGATTATACTGTACATGCCTATACATTAGCCCTTATCTTATTCTCTTTGTATTTTGGTGTCAGGTTGTACTTCCCAGCAGCCCCAACTCTTTAACTGTTTAAGTAAGCATGGGTTTGCAAACTGTGCAGCATTGCATGGCATGCTTGTAGGGTGTTTACAGGGTGGCCAAAGCTGGCCTCATTACAGAATTGTAAAGGTGCTGGCCCCTCCCACCATTGTTTAATATGTCTGGTTGCAAATGTAACACCTGCTGCCTTCATTGTCACAGTGAATTGTAAAATATATTTGAGGAGTCTCTTTGAATACATTGTGGCTTTACCATTCAAGTCAATATTGATTCAAAGTTTGTGATTCAAGGTTGGGATTACTAGCATTTGGAGGGAATGCTCAATTATGCTGACGGAATCCCTTAATTGGATGATTGCTTTTACCCAGCGCGTTACAGACAGGTGCAGAGGGGAGGGGCGAGACAAATGCTATTGTCTGACGCACAGAGGGATGGCAAAGTCTAATCCCAATGACCCCACACAGATTTAGACGACTCTGGCAGACATGAGGTGTCTTTTAACTGTATTCTAACATTGCATATGCCAGCAGGGAACTTTGCTCAAGCCAGGCAAACACAATAGAACATTACTCCCACAGACAACATAGGCAATGCAGGGAGATCAATTCACCCAAAAAAGTACAATTATAACTATTTGACTCGAGGACATATTACAGTAACACAGTAGCAGAGACTGTACCCATGTAGCATACATAATCCATAATCCCAACTTTAATATTCTCTGATATTCACTTTGTTTTTAAAGGACTAGGTGCCCCCTGCTTCAAAGTTAATACACATACTTTGAAAAAGGAGGGAAGGAGAGATAGGAAGAGTTTGAGGGACGAATGTTAAGGAGGGTGAAGGAGAAGGAAGGGAGGAAGGGTGCGAGGGTGGAGACAAGTCTGGAACGGGGGAAGGAGGGGGTGGGGGTCATAGAAAAGTTAGGAGGGGGTGGTGGAGGACGGAGAGAGAGGCCGAGGGGGGTGGAGGCAGTGATCTGTCAAACCCAGCAGACGTGTCCTTCTCCGCCCAGTAATCTGAGGTACGCTATTTGTTTATTTCCAGGCCCCGTTCAGAGACAGGCAGCAAGGCTGCAGGGAGGAGGCCGCCCCAACCATACTGACAAGCCCATTTCTCCAACGCCCATTGTGTGGGGAATTTCAAAACTGGGTTCTGCAAACCAAGGAATCCTCCCCAGGAGATTTCTCTGGCGACAACCGAAAATATAACTCTTTAAGACTTGTAAAACATTGCTTCCCTACCGAGGGTAAATAATTAACATTCTCTGAATTTTTCAATTTCAATTCTGTTTTTCTTATTTTGTTTTTCATAGCGTGTGTGTTGTGTGGTTGTACTGTGTGTGTGTGTGTGTGTGTGTGTTTGTGTGTGTGGAAAAACCTCTTGTTCCCCCTACTGGAGGCTGTCTGTCTGTCTGTCTGTGGCTGACACTCCTCTTTAAGCCAACAGAGAGATCTCAATCCCACACACTTAACACTTGCACAAAAAGAATGATGATGTTTGTGCGTGTGCGTGCGTGTGTGTGTGTGTGTGCCTTCACGTGCATGATTGTGAGCATGGTCTATTCAGTCTTGGCCCCGTAATGTCTTTTGTAGGGGAGTGGGGCTAAACTCAAAAGGCATGACAACGCTTGCAGTGCTATCCCCTGTAGCTTTTCTTCCCCTAACAAAGACAGGCAGCACTCAGGACAAAAGATCCAATTACTGGCCAATAAAAGGCAAGAAATACATACGCAACACACACACGTGCCTACATTGTCATGCGCTCAAGCCACACATGTGCACACACACACACACACACAAGTACAATAGAGATATAGTGGCAGTTAAGCAACCTCGCTGAAAGACCAAAATCCTTCCAAAATGCAGACACATCTCTATTTGCACAAGAGCAGTGAAAGCACAAGTGAACTATAATACGTGCAATGACATATTTATTTATCTATTCTGAAATAACTTGGGGCAGCAGCCAGAGTGAATATTTAAAATGATGGTATAAAAGGGTTTGTCAAACAAATACTGCTAGTCTTCTGTTATATTTAGATGTATTTAAAGAAGAACGAAGGGCCAGGAGGGCCATAAAACAAAGCATACCGGATAATACTGACAAAAAAAGTTTTCTACCACACAACCACGCAAGTTCAGACAGTAAAGCACAGAACATATTAATTATGTATTTAAAGAAAATAATTGCTTTAAATACTATATCTTTTTAAAACACTGCAGGAGATATGCAGCTGTGCACCCACTGATAAACCATACAAATATTCACACAATAACAACAGCGATCCCAACATAATGTCCTCTCACTGAGTCATTGAGCAGTCATCACTGGCATCACCACACAAAGCCGATACATACTCAGATGGCAACGCACGCACGCACGCACACACACACAAACACACACACCCGCACGCGGGCACACACACAAGCACAAACTCTTATTCAAATATATTGGCTGATGAGGGCATATTCTCCACAGCTGAGGTCAGTTGTGTCAACAGTGGTCAGGTCTGGATGTTTTGTGATTCACACACAGCCAAACTGAGAGTGTACTGTACGTAGAAACATAGTCGTGGGTTATGGGTAGGAGTTATGCTTTATAATGAAACATCTCACTGAGTGTGTGTGCGTGTGTGTGTGTGTGTGTGTGTGTGTGTGTGTGTGTGTGTATGTGTGTGTGTGTGTGTGTGAGGATGCATCTGCACCCACATGAGTATGTTTCATACAGTGTGCATGTAGGTGTGTGTGTGCACACATATAATAAGTGTGAGTGTGTTTAATTAGTGTGAGGGTGTGTAACTGCAGGAGTGTTTCATTTGGGTGTGTGTGTGTGTGTGTGTGTGTGTGTGTGTGTGTGTGTGTGTGTGTGTGTGTGCATAATGACCGTGTGAGCAAACAAGGACTTACGAGACAGGGAGTGTCCTCCTTTGGGCAGGTACTCGTACAGCAGGGGGTTATCATCTCCCAACATCTCAGCCCGCAGTGACAGCAGACTGTTCTTACTCATCAGAGCCGCCTTCAGATTGGCTACCGATGCCGTCGTTCCGCCCATGCCCCCGCCTCCGGCCTCCTCCGATTCGTTGGGGCCCAGGAAGCCGGTCTCAGTGGCGAGTGCCTCCTCTTGCTTGAGGAAGAAGTCCAGGCGCTCTCCGCGGCTGTCTGAGCTGTTGGGCTCGGTCACGTCTGCTCCTAAACAAAGACAGGGCGCCAGAGAATAGATGAGAGCCTTTCTCTGCTTCAACCCTCACTGACGCACAAAATAATAAACTAGTTATTAGTATAAAGTATAAAATTAGTATAAACAACTCGACACATGGTTATGCACCATGTGTTTATACCCTGTTAGCTAACAGGCGACAATCATGTGACAAATGACAAAAGTAAGTTAGTTAGTAAAAGGTAGGGCGTAACTGTATGTAATGTTGACCACAGGGGGTTCGGCTGAGAGAAAACATACATACGTCCGGAAAATACAAGCACTTGCAGAGGAATATGGGTATTTGCGCTGTGTCAAATCTCGTGACCTGAATCGACATTCTTTTTCTGATAGTCGTTCCTCTCAACTGAGGGATGTCATGATGAGGAAATTAGTTTCAACTACATACCCTGCCCGTAACTGGAGTCACATGTGTACTCCCTAAAGGCTGGGACACACCAAAGTGCACACAGCTGACATGAGACAACTGCTGTATGACTAGACAGTGAGTGGGGATGTCTCAATGAGCACCATCCTGAACTGTACAGAGTGTCGCATTTGCATTTTGAAGAGAACATGAGCATAAGGCATGGTAAATTGAGGGCATGTGTGTATATTGGTAGAACTGTCCTATTTAACCAAACTAACTTAACTAAACTGTCCCATTTCACTAAAAATAAATCAAGGTAACCCTTGAAGGAACATGTGAATCATGACAAGCTTGCCTAATAATTTTATCTTGGAGTTGCAGATCTAACTGGTTCATTTATAAATATGTATTTGGTGAATGTAAATACACAAACAGTTCTGCTGGTTCTTCGAATAAATAAAATGTGCTCTATGAGTTTGTAATGCCAACTAAGCCATAAAAGACAAAGAAAAAGTAATTACTAAGAAGATATAAATACACAGTGTCTTTTTCATCATGTTCAGAAGTGCTACAGTGACGTCTCTTACTGTATTTTGGGGTATAAATTCCCTCCTCTCCTCAGTTTCTCTGTGCTCTGATTGACTCGTTATCGGCTTCGACAACACTGACCACGCTTGAATCGGCATTAATAACCCCCATCCCAGTGGCCAACATCTTCTTGGTGGATTCCAAACCTCATATTGCATTTGACAAAATCATGGCGCAATACAGAAAAATATGCTAGAGAAAGAGTGACAGTTAAATACACTGAATGTGTGTTTGTGTGTCTGTGTGTGTTTAGCCTTCAATGTGGTTGAAAGCAGACCGTATGAAACAGCTGTCAGCAGTAGAGATGCCACTAGAGGTTTACGCTGTACATCTACACGACTGTCAGACCACAGTGCTGATGACAGCTCGGCTTACTACCCAAACACACACGCACACGCACACGCACACACACACACACACACAAACTGATGAAAACAAACATACAAACACATGCTGTACTGTATACATACAGTATATACACCCATGCGTGCAGAGACACCTACAGTAATATTTCAATGACAACATTTTCCCCCAACAAAAGCACACCACACACAGAGAGACATATCTAATGGAAAACATGAGATGGTTTTGTGACAGTGGATAACCGTGAACAGTGACATTGTTTAGTACACAAACACAACTGACATCCTAAAAATAAACCTAGAGTACAAACTTGAATTTCAAAATCGAAAAGATTATAAAAAATAACAGTTGGCATAGAAACGGCAAAAAGACAAACGACAAAAAGAAAAAAGCAGCCCCATTGTGTCCACTACGGCTGAAGCCAGGTGGCGCTAAGTGTTTCCTCTGCACCGTGTGCCTGTCTGCTGTGGCGAGTCAAGGTGACAGACTTCCTCTACAGTATGTCTGGAATACCGATGGGAATACAGTCACTTCATCGCCAGCAGGGTCAGTGTTTAACACACACACACACACACACACACACACACACACACACACACACACACACACACATTGAGTACCTGAGTGGTGTCAATCATCCTTTATGTTCTATATGATCAAATGTAAGCTGTCAAGACGGACAGGCTTGGAATACAATGTGTGCAAATGTAAACAATGCAGGGCTATGAGTGATATGTTGAGCGCTCAGCTGTTTCCTCCGTCAAATCACCATCAGAGACGGACAAAGAGAGTGAAGGAGCGGGGGAGAAAAATAGAGAAAGAAAGTAACAGAGAGAGAGAGAGAGAGAGAGAGAGATGGAGGGAGGGAGGGAGTGGGGGGGGGGGGGGGAGAGAGAAGAGGGAGAGATGGCGGAGAGAAAGTGCTGGACTGAATGGAGGGGGAGAGGGAAAAAAGATGGAAAGAGAGGAAACGAGTTGGAAAAAGGACAAAGAAGCTAGACATCGGGGTGTCAAGCTCATGCAAATGATGACACTCAGTGTGTTGCAACAACACAACGAGAGAGGAGAAAAAAATAAAATAAATAAATAATAAATAATATTTTTTTTTTTAAAGGAGACGAGGCCGTGCCAGGTCTCTTATGACACGGTGCTGAGCATCCAACCCTTAGTTTGTGCCAGTCTTGCAGCATTCCAAGACCTTGACAGCAGCTCCTCGCTACATCTTCCAGCTGTGTCAAATCTGCCTATGTGCTAATGAATGTGTCAGCCCCCCGATTTTGTCATTGCGGCGCGTGTTTCAATTCACCTCCGAGCACTGGGTGTATGCGCCTGCATATTACGCTCACCCACAAGTTACCTGCATGAAAAACTATTTAGTTCCAATCACAGACTTAGCATCTACAGCCTAGAGTCACCCGGAGTAGAGTCCTCATTTTTTATGTTTTATTTTCCAAAGCAATTGACTTAACATGTGGTATGTAAAGTAAATTGCTTTAACATGGACAGACAGTTCTAGATAGCCCAATGGGGGGATGCATTCATCCATAAATCGACGCCGAAAAAAATCTAGTCTATTGTGAGTTCTCAGTTTTTCTTCATCTGACAACCTCTTGATGGATGGTCACACATAGACCCTCTTGTTACCTACTGGGAGTGGCGGTGCCAGTGCAACTACAGTCAAACTTTAGGTGAAGTTCTCAATGATTCACCCCTAATCATGCCCTGCCTTTGTGCTGAACTGGTGATTCATGCGGCATATTTGTGTGTTTCTGAATGTTTAATAGTCCCTTGTGATGAGTACAGTTAATTTGTGGCCTTGCAATTGTATTTGTCAGCAAAAGAAGTGGTTGTCACAGATAAATATTCAAAAAAACAAATGCAATTTAGCAGCTCTAGCTACAGAAAACCTTATTATAAATGCATACTAAGGTACAAGTAACAGCATGTGAGGAGTTACCTCAAGGATACTCGCAGGTATAGAATCCAAGAAACAACATTCCGAGAGCCAACAACTATCCAAGAACCAATTCCAATTCCAACCAATTCAGTAAAAGTATTCAGTAAATATTCAGTAAACAAACAATTTTGTTTTAATTTTAGCGCTGCTATTCAGGTCACAGCACTGTAAGAGTATCATGGCCATTGTAGGTTAATACTGTACTGTGTGTTTATACTGTGTGTATATATATAATATGTCAATTGCATTGTATACTGCATATATATATATATAATTTCATATCATATCATTTCATCCAAATCAGCATTTTGTTTTCTTTTGAATAGGCCGAAATAATGGAAATGTATCTTCAAATCTAGACAGTAGGGGAGAATACACTCACAAATCAGTCTTTCCAGGATTTAGCAATATTGCAATCGCAACCATTAATACAAATTCCCTGCGAATTCTGTACGACCTTGAAATGTTGTCCAATCACCGCAACTTTTCCGCAAATTTAACACATTGTCACTGTTTTATCTTGTGAATATGCAGACCACACAAACACCTCATATTTACCAACAAATATTACTGAACTTTCCTGGTTCAGCATAAAAGCAGGAATAAACCCCATGTGGTGGAACATAAGGGAAAGCCATCAATTGATAACCTTTCATCCACAAAACAGTACCCAGGATGGCTGAAACCCAGGTGCGTCTGCATGCGAGCTTATGTGATTAAAGAAAAGACAACAGCGGTTCCAAAAGAATCCAACTGCACTTACCCTATGCTATTATGCGACTGTGGATGTTTTGCCGTGAATCTGCCATGGTGAAACTACAATGCTCGAAGATTAACTAAAAGTGCAGTTTAGCATGCTTTGCCCATTAAGTTTTTACCATGTTTGGAGGAAATGTGGACAACCTGGTGATACTTATTAATTAGCCTTGTTAGATTATTGCAGTCTAAACCTGCCTTTTTGTATGCATTTATTGAGCATTTAATAATAGTACTTTGAACACTCATAACAGTGTGGTCAAATGCCCTAAATATTTTATAAATTCTCCAATTATAACTATTTTTGCAATTTTCACTTGCTTTCCCAATTTCATTGCAATAATATGCCTATGAACACCACAACATGCATCATAATTGTTTTGAAAAGCGGCTGTGAAATCAGGCGTTTTCGGCCGCAACAATCACAAAAATAGTTCGCGAAAACCTGGACAGACTTACTACTATTTTTACAGTAGTTTTTTTTACTACTACAAATGTACTACTTTATAATCTCAATGACTATTTCTTTCCTATCTGGTCTGTATAAATTCTTCTTTATTTACCTACAATGGCCCTAATAAACAATTGTACAGCGTGATTATGGATGACCTACAACATATTTGACCAGTGTGTTTGTGTGCGTCTGTGATTTCTGACTAATGATCAACTCTCAAGAGTCATAACTCCTGGGACGAAAAGATAATTTCATCAAGTGTGCCAAAGGGCCAGGTCTGTTGGCACAGCTAGGGTGTCTCTCATTTGTTATGGTGCCATATTGCCACCTTGCCAAAAGAGGTGCCAGGCCAAGGACGTAACACTGTCTGGGACTGTAAGCTTGTGTGTGTGTGTGCATTTTGTTTTGTGTGTGCAGTCTGACCCCTATCATATCTGACAACACTATAAACCCATCTGACCATGTTGGTTTAAAAAATATGAACAGTTAAGGCAAGGCCCTGGTGGTTCAAATAATTATGGCTATTCTGGCATTATAAGATTATACGTTTTTCTGTTATTTTTATAGGGGTCATTCCATGTAAAACAAAACATGTTTTTGAAAATAGTTATGTTGATGTGACTTGGAGAACTACTGGGCCTTTCAAAGTGGACTGTTACCCTCCCGTCTGTAATGGCCATAGAAGGAAAGAGGCGGAGAAACAGGCAAATTTAGAAAAGTGCTTACTTGTTATGTAGAAGTGTATTCAGTTTGTTTGTTTACACCCCTATGAGGATATGACTGCCCATAGTCTTCTACCGTAGTATTCAGCACAATAGGCTATACAAGCTACAAGGAAGTGAAGTCCATCACCAGTACGCAAACTGTAAGTCAAAGTTTAATGTTCAACACTTTCACTACCAAATCTGTAAATCTACAGTAGCTGTTGATTACTGGTACTGTATGCCACTGCATAAACCCAACCCGAGTAATCGCTGTTGTGCGTGACAGTCAGCATAGTGTGTCAAGAGCGTGCACTTGCACAACAATAACTACATTGTATTAATGTTGACTATTAGTCATAACAGTACTGATTAGAAATAAGATACTTAATTTAGACTGTTGTGTTGATTTACACTGATTAACACACCAAAAGGTGACCCACTGCTGAAAACTGACTGCCGTCTGCCATCTGCTTTTATCTGTCATTGGTCATATCATGCAAAGACATCTAACTTTATGTCTGTGATAATAGCAAAGATAGCCTATGTCTTTGTTTAACTTTAAAGTTTCTTGTTTAACTGAATAATCATTAAATGTTGGCCAAAGTGCTAGCTGTAGCCTAGCCTAGGCTAATCTGCTAATCTGCTAGTATGCAAGGACAGCTGCAATTTTGTACTATAGTAACTCTTCATTCATGGAATAATACATGCTATATGGATACATATGGTTGGCTGGCATGGACGCCTGTGTGCCGTGCTATAGTATAAACTAACATTCAAATATTGAATAGGCTACATGGTTGTGGATACATATGGCTGGTTATCAAAACGTCATATTCCTGTACCTGTTCCACCATACTGGCTGTCCCTACACATAATTCCGGGGCTGTGTAATCACTACTGCCATGTCAAAGTTGACCCCCCATTCCACCTCCCGTATCCTTAATCTGAATGGCAAGGCAATGTAATGTAACTCCTTGAAAACTTGGAAAATAAAAAAGGCTTCTGGTTCAAACCAATATGGTTGCACCGCTTTGTCAGTAGCAGTATTGTCTCTGACAGCAGCAAAGCCATAGCCTTACGTCAGCAGGCTACACGGAACAGGGGGCGGGGTGAGAAGTGGCTTT
>JAODUG010000022.1:2581306-2591756 GCA_027564795.1 Aphredoderus sayanus | reverse complement strand
TCTAGAGAGAGAGAGAGAGAGAGAGAGAGAGAGAGAGAGAGAGAGAGAGAGAGAGAGAGAGAGAGAGAAGGCGACCTCAGCAAGGTGAAGCCACCTGACCCACGTGTTGAGCAGTGGTCCGCGGAGAAAAGGGTTAAAAACTAAGTCCACACTCTTAAATATTAAATCTATTTTGGTTTTTTAATGAAGAGGGAGTGAATTAGGGAGGAAATATGAGATTATTAAACCTAGAGCGAGGAAAGAGAGAGAAAGAGGGGCGAGAGGGGTGAGGGGGCTGAAATCTGTTCACGGTGTTTTAAATATTAAACCTATTTCAAGTTTAATGAAGTGCAAATACTACCGGGAGAGTCTTAACTGGAATACAGAGAAGAAGAGGGTGAAGGGGGGGGAACCGATTCATTATTTCAAGTGTTCACCTTTAGACTGCTGAGACTGGGGAGAGGAGAGAGAAAGAGAGAGAGAGAGAGAGAGAGAGAGAGAGAGCGAGAGAGAGGGATGGGAAAAGTTGATGAGGACGTGGAAGGAGGGGGAGGTATTCAGGAACGCTATCTGTCACACCCTGATTGCACTTATTGTGTTCACCTGTCTTGTGTTCATCTGCACCGGTTGTTCTCCCCCTCTCGTTATCCCCTGTGTATAATCCAGTGTTTCCTGTTACTGTGTGTGTGCCAGTTTGTCTTGTCTGTTTACAGTAAGCATCCCAGCGTTATTCCCCATTACCTGCCTTTGCCTGTTGTTTTCCATTTACCTGGTTTCCCGATTTCCTTGCCTGCGATTCAATACAGTGCAATACCTTTGACCTAAGACTACATGTGTTTGGACTACCAGCCTGCCTATGTTCTGATTTTGACTGCTCCTTTCAGTATTAAATACTGAACTCCCAAAAGCTAATTGTCTTCCGTGTTTGCACTTGGCTCTCACCTGGTGTGTGATAGCTATCTGCCTGCACAGGTAAATTTAGATGGGCCCCAGAGGAAGAGAGGAGAAGAAGATTTGTAATTAAAATGAACTATATAGGCCACTAAAAGTAGCGTTCTCAAAGCGACAAACAAATGAACATGAGAGAGAGAGAAAACATTTTACACTGTGTGGTTGGATTAGGATGTGTGTGTGTGTCTGTGTGTGTGTGCGTGTGCGCACACAATGTGCACAGGCTAGAGGGTGGAGGAAGGAGTCAGATAAAAATGTTTGATTTCACAGCCTTCTAGAAGAATCTCGATGTAATCAATGTACAGCTAGAGGGAAATGGAAACAGCAACCCACGATCTGTCTATATAATCATGCTAAATTGTGTGTGTGTGTGTGTGTGTGTGTGTGTGTGTGTGTGTGTGTGCGAGTAGACACGTCACATTGGCCATCTACCAATTGCCAAAATCCCCATATCCAACACAAAAGGTCAACATTTCTTTTTTAATACCAGCAACAGAAAATAAATCTCTAGTTCCGTTTTGTGGGACAAGTATTGAGCATGCAATAAATAAGAAGAATTAGAAAATAATTGGAATTATGACATTTTCACCAGGAGTTCGCAATGTTGCTATCATAACTATTAATGCAAATTCAACTAATCCCCGTGAATTCTGCACGACCTTGCAATTTTGTCAAATCACCTCAAATTCTCCACAAATTTGACACATTGTCACATTTTATGTTGTGAACATGCTACATCACCTCATATTTACAAACCAAAATTGCAACCGCAAAACACACTACCCCTACCCGGTGGGGTGCGCGTACTGTACGTGTGAGCTTATGTTAAGGAACAGACAACAGAGGTGCCAAGATAATCCAAATGAATTTACACTAGGCTATTACGTGACAGTCAATGTTTTGACGTGGATCTGCATCTTCCAAACTGTGGACATGTACAGCAAAATAATATGATCCAAACTGGGTCGTGGAATAGGAACCTATTTATCTTGAAGGAAAGGTTTTGGCAAAATCATACTGAAAAGATCCGCAACAAATTGCATTGGTTTGTCAACAAAACGATGTAGGCTATGTGCCGATAGCCTAATCGATAAACGTATGCTATGTGTATGTGCAATAAATACCACAGCTACTAGGTCTGTACAAAACTATTGCGACACTCATAATTAAGGGAATGGAAGCTCTGACGGTGACTTTATCTGGGGCCACAATCCCTTCTCTAATCCATAGAACTTTGTAAATGATCGGCATGTCAGCCAAAGTTTCCAGATCGTACAGAACCTCTCTCCCAACCGTCTTTGCTGCGGACATTCATCCAGTGATTTCTGGTCTTAAGAGAAGGCAGGGGCAGTAAGGTAAGTAGCCTAGGTATCGTAACATGTAATGGTGGCAAGCAGACCGCACTGAACCCACGTCATGATATACATACTGTAGCTACTCCTTGACACCTACTGTATAGTGACAGACGCTAGCTGGTTTTAGCCTCTTTTACTAGCATTCCCAGTTACCATGCCAAGAATCTGAGTTAGAGTCCGAATGATTTCCACGCTGGACCGGTTAGCATGCCACACAGCTAACCAGACCATATTGTTGTGTACAGTTGAACTGAAATTAAATGATCGGTATGATTTCAATCAATGAAGAAAATGCATATGTGTATCCTATCTCATTCCCTATTCTGCTCCCTGCCACTGGAGCTATTGGTCTGCCAATGCAAAGCCCATTTACAAACGTGTTATAGTTATGTGCATTCATGTTATTGACAGGCAGGGTATATTCACCGGATCAATCAGGGAAAAGAGGCCCTGATTGGTCAGAACCTTCAGGTGTGGTAAAAAATCCAAATTGACTAATTGACAAATTGACAGAGCATTTGAATAGCTGATGGATGTCTGTGGCATTTCTAACGAATTACTAAATGTACAGCTTTGTCAAAAGAAAAGTAGATGCCCTGTGTTTTAGTTAAATGTAATGCAATTGTGTAATGACATTTGTAATTTT
This sequence comes from Aphredoderus sayanus, assembly GCA_027564795.1. Lineage (NCBI taxonomy): Eukaryota > Metazoa > Chordata > Actinopteri > Percopsiformes > Aphredoderidae > Aphredoderus > Aphredoderus sayanus. The sequence goes on along the minus strand of JAODUG010000022.1, from coordinate 2,588,825 downwards.
TTTTTACTGTATTATTTCTGAATGGAGTTTTGCCATTAAATATCTTGATTGTAGATATTTAAATACATTTGATTAATATTAAATACATAATGTATACTGTATACATATACTTTCTATAGATATAGATTTGGCTCAGAGTGAGGACACTGTGGACAAATACTCTTTTATCGAACATAGTGTGTAAATGGCGTTCAAGGATTATGAAGGAGTAACGGAAGTTAACTGCTTTACAATATTATATCAAGTGAAATCAGCAGATGTTTGTTGTAGGAAATCCTAATTCATACAGATGTTATCATAGGCAACCAGCATTTTTGCTAAAGCATCTGAAACATGTTACTGTAATACTATGAGCCATAGCACCTTATATTATCGCTATATTACAGATTAATCCAGTGGAATCCTCATGTAGTCTCTGTTGGGTTAGCATTTCACATACAGTATACTGACTCATGGACACAAATGAGAGTGAACGAGCGGGAGAGTCTAGGTACTTTCCATCAATAAGGAATGAAGCAATTAAGCTAATAACAGTCTGTAGTCGCCCTTCTCTCCTCTAGCCAATCGTGGCAACTCAAGTCTTCAAAAAGTACATGACTGCATACACAAAGGCGCGCACACAAACACACACACACACACACACACGTACATTCAAAACACCACATCAACCCCTACAAAGGAAAGTACTCCCCTGCAATGGCCTCACCTAACCTGTTCGGCAATCCCCAAACCTGCCCCTGAACACACAAACTGACTGCACAGTGCACACACATCAGAGAAACACACTTCGTCTGTCAAGCCAAGGGATAAAACACGACCTGACCTAAACACCGGCTCTTCCAAATAGAGTGTTTGCCAAGAGCAACACGATAGTCACACCCGAACGGCAAGGTCAGCCCCTTAAAGCACGGCCAGAGAGTTGATAATTACATGATACAAAGAGTCCAATTTCCTCCTTTCCCTGTTGCTTTCCATTACTACCCCTTCTTGGTTCTCTTCCCTCTAACCCATTGTAAATCCATCCCTTCACCCAGAAGAAAGCAACAGGAGGATATGGTAGCTTTTGGCGACCACCAAGCGAGTCTACACCCACAGCAACACTAGACTTCCTCTAACATTTAATGAAGGGTGAGAAAACACTTCCTAGGAACTGGTCACTTTACCAAAAGCAGGCCAAAGCTGTTCCCTTCATAAAACAGTACGCTAACACAGAGCTGGCCTATGGGCAGAATGCTACTATTCACTGTGTGTGAGGGAGTGAGAGTCAGACTTAAGTAGGCAAACTCTTATAAGCTCATACAGAGCTTCCCGTTCTCTATCTCAGCCCCTCCCCTCTCTCTCTCTCTCTGCCTGTACTGTATCTTCGTCCCCCTCCCCCCTTTCCCACTGTTTCTCCATCCACTCATCTATCTCCCCAGACTCTCTCTCTCTCTCTCTCTCTCTCTCTCTCTCTCTCTCTCTCTCTCTCTCTCTCTCTCTCTCTCCCCCTACTTTCGCCCTTTCCAGAGGACCTTCCCTAAACCCCAGAGAGGGGGAGGAGTTTGGGATGGCGAGGACGCATTGGTAATCCGTGCAGTGACCCAGGTCAATTCAATTATCCTGTTTTCTTCAGCTGTGCGACGTGTGTGCCCATTTCACAGCCAACTCCCTTAATGCGCCCAGGATTAGCTTCCCTTACTTTTAATGATCTACCTATCGACGCCATGGGCCCCACATCACACACACAAACATACATATACAGACAGGCACATGCACACGCACACAAATATACACAGAGGTAGAAGTCTTTTAACGCATTATCTTTAAGAATTCACTAAACACTTGTGTAAATCTAAAGACGAAGATAGGCTTTCTCAGAATATGCACCAGTATGTGTGTGCCTGCATATGTACTGTTATGTGGGTGTGTGTTGCACAAACAGAACAAGAGGCTTTTATAATCCATTTGCATTTACCCCTGACTTCACCTCACACTGCTAAGATTTTAGATAATCATATTAGGCCTAACACCTTGCTTGGACAACCTTGTTAATCTGAACCCCCATGAAAAGTAGGTCATTTTATACCGATGACCGATGCACTTTCTCTAAAAAAACTCAGCCCATTCCTTTACACTATTTTACTTCATTGGATATGTCAACAAAGCATAAAGCAATAAACACTTTTTGCAAACAATTGGTGTTCGGTTTCCCAGGACAGACAGACCAATTATATCCTAAGACTGAACCACTAACTAACCTAATATAATTATGTGATTGCACTTTCACTAATTGAAGAATAAATCTAATAATTAAACTTGCATAACATAAGTTATTTAAAAAAATAAATAAAATGTCAGCATTGTTAAACTGTTTATAAATGACTATAACAAAATAACGCAGTTCATAAAAGCTTTCTATTTAAAGACATTTGTGTACAGGTTTTAAGTATTGGTACTGTACTGTATGTATGCATGTCATGTTTACAGCAGTGTTTTCTGAGTTAACAGGGGAATCCAGTAGTTAGCTTCTTGGAAATACTTACAGGAACTCAAAACAGATTAATCTCCTAGACGAAAGCAACCATGTTAACAAGAAATGTGATTGCCCTAATCCAGAGTTAGCATTAGTATTGTCCTTCCAGTGAAGCATTACAGTAGAATTGCCCTTCCACTGTACGTGTTGAAAAAGTATAGTACAATAATGATATGAGGATTTCCACTTTACCTAAGCATATTAGTCTACAGTATTCGTTGAATCAACTGTGCACAATAGCAGAAGAAAAGTGGGTATGCTTTCTTTTTTTGACTGCATTTATCCAAACCATTTTGAGCGCCAACCCACCCACATGCTATCTATCATGGAAATAACATTCAAAACACAAATCCATTAACACCAGAAAGGGTGGTGGCCGACAGCAATAAGCTTTGTGATTTTAAATTAAAATTTTTCTAAAATATTTAAAAAGGGATAACCCTTCAGTGACCTTTCCTAAATATCTGATCTTTAAAAATACGTTTTTTTTATCTAAAACACTCATCGGAGATTAAGTACAAATAACTACAGCAATCTTCATTGTCAAATTGCTTCCCTAAATATTTCGCCATTTGACGTTTGGATCCAGGTGTGAATGTCACTCCTCTCTTTCAGTGCTCCATTCAACATCTGAATGGCCATGACATTCTTTTCTATTGATATAGCGAACACTGTAATTCACTTAGCGAAACTAATTTCACTCATATAAATCACTCAGGCACTTACAGAACAATCGCATGATGAGGATGATGAAGACTTTAGCAAGCAAGTGAATAAATGTTAGGACCATGTGTTGAGAAAAGACTAGAGCAACGGCAGAGTTTGCACACAGCTAAGCCTATATGTAGTCTTTGCCCTTTTACACAACTGCCTACATCTCAGGTTTAGGATCCATTACACTTCACCTGTACATACCACCTGGGAACATGTGAGCCTATTTTTGTGCTCACGAAATCTCCTTTTTGATAATATTTTAATTGCATATAGGTGCATACGTTTGATGCATGTTTTCAATAGTGGCTATAGCCGTTGGTATGTGTTTTTTGATGTATGATGTTATACTGTACTGCTGAAGGAAGTGCTTCATATTGAGACTCAACTTGCAGGCGCAGAGCTACAAACCTCTTCATTCTGGCAGATGTAATGTGTTTAAGTAGGTTCACTGCTCTATTCCACCACTCGACATGAACTACTTTCTTAAAGCAATGGTCAGTGAAGCCAGTACTGTACATCTTACCTGGTATGTCCTGTCCATTGTAGCTCCAGCCGGTCACAGCCAACATGGAGGGCAGTGGAGAGCCCGGCCTGCTGTCTCTCTCCCGGTCCCCGTTCCCCTCGGCCTGCTGGGTAATGTGTCTGACCGTGTCCTTGTTCTTCCTGTTCTTCCTCCGGCCTGACCCCGAGGGCTGCCACAACCCCTCCCCCACTCCTCCTCCTCCACCTCCTCCTCCACCCCCTCCTCCTCCTCCTCCACCCCCCCCTCCTCCCCCCGCCTGCTCCCCCTGGCTCTGGGCCGCCCCGCGGGGCGTGTCCCGGGGATGCGAGGAGGAGGCGGGCGAGACCTGCTCCTCCTTGACGGTGACGGGCCTGTAGTCATGCGGCCAGGCGGGCTGGGAGTCGTGGCAGCCGTCCTCCTGGCTCTCGTGGCTCTTGGGGGGCTCCTGGTCCTCCTTGCCGTAGGTGCTGCCGCCCTCGTGGCAGCTGGCGATGGCCGAGTCCCCCGAGGAGTTGGCGGGGCTGGTGCGCCGGCCCAGCCACGGCGAGGCGCTGCGGCCCGATATGATGGAGGCCAGGGCCTCGGACGCCATGCCCACTATCCCCCCTCCTCCTCCCCCTCCTCCGCCCCCTGCTCCCCCGCCGACGACCCCTCCTCCTGCCCCGCCGCCGAGGACTCCCCCCACCAGGCCCACCGCGCCCCCCGGTACCGCCATGCCTATGCCGGCCACGGCTCCCATCTCCAAGTCGGCCAGCTCGTCGGCCATCTCGGAGCGGATGCTGATGTCCAGCGCCGCCTTGATGAAGCCGTGGCACGCCTGCACGATGTCCGTCATCTGCAGGTAGCTGGCCGCCGACATCACCTCGATCACGTTCTTGCTGGTCAGCGCCAGGTGCGCCGAGTACATGAAGTCCAGGATGGCTTTGAAGCCCGCCGCCGTGACGATGTCCAGGTGTGTGACGGTGGTCTGGTGGTGGGGTTCTGCACCTTTCTTAACCTGCAGGACAACAGCACAGCGTGTGCGTTCACAGTGAAGATGACGATATGTGTTCCTGTAGATAGAGAGCTTGTGTGAAGTGCAAAACTATTTGCCTTTAACCCTCCTGCTGGCCTTGCACTACTGTCTTATGCCAGCAGATGGCGCCACCTTATTGTGTCTGATTGTGTCCTTCTCTTTAGCGTCAGTGCTGTGTGTATTTATCTATTTGTTTATTCATTTATTTATTTATGTAGGTATTTGTTTTTTGTGTGCCCTTTAACCCTCCTGTTGTCATCGGGCTTCAAACACAGCAGTGCACATCATATGTGTGTGGAAGCTGTAGAATTAGGTTTGGCACCATCTGCCACACCTGCGCTGGGTCATTTTGACCCGGAGGACAACATGAGGGTTAAACATTATGAATAGAATAGCGGGTGTAAACACACACATGTTCAACTAGTCTTCACACTATACATACTGAACACATAGTGAACACTTATGTGATGTGAATTATAGTGATTATGTGACTATCCTGAACATAGTACAGTATGTCGACCTATCCGTGATACCAGTGTAATTTGTGCACGCATCCAAAGCGTCCCTCCACCTCCTCAGCCAGTGCGAGTGCAGAGTGGAGCCCTTACCTGGCAGTAGAGAGTCTTGAAGTAGCGCGAGGAGCCCAGGAGGACGTTCTTGTGGGCCTTGAAGATCTTCCCGTCGACGATGACGCAGGCGTCGCACAGGATGCCGTGCTGCCTCTGCTCGTTGAGCTCCCGCAGGAGCTGGCGGTAGTGGGACGAGATCTCCATGTCCTCCTTCCTGTTGTGCATCTGTGTAGCTGAGCAGTGGCCTCTCCTCTGAACTGACTGCTGCCGGGAAAGGGCAGAGGTCAGGTATAGTGGTATAGTGTGATGCAATTACTCGCTTATAATTACCGAAATATAGTGTAATATTCGTCCAAATCTCAGCATGACAGACAGACAGACAGACATACATACAGTTGATGGATAAATGGATCCTTGGAAATAAGAGTAGGCTACATTTGTGTTGTACAAAAAGGCATTTCAAACCTGCTGATTGTCAAAGAAAACTGATGAATTTCTGCAATACCGTATTTTGCAACAACATTTTTGGTAAGTAGGATGCTGACTAATGTGGTTTCCTAGCATGAGAATGACAATTGAGAAATGTAGTGTAACTACATCTTTAGATATTGGAAGGTTGAGTATGCTAGATTTTACAAATAAAACATCAAATTAACATAAAATGAAACATCAATATATCAACTGCTGTAGTTTGCTGTGAAAGACTCATTTCAGAAAATGTGTTACTGTACAGTATGTGCGGGTGTGTTAGGAGCCCAGGGCTCCATCTTGTGTGTGTGAGGGAGAAAAAAAACTCATTAAAACTGGCTGTGATAAAATAGTTAAGTAGAGCAGAAAAGCATATAATTTAATAACTATAATTACCAATAAACTATTTGTAGAATAATACAAATTGTATTTGTATTATTCTAGCAATGCTGCAGAAGAGAGGTTAAATTCAGCACGGATGATATGATCACGCACAGCTGAATCCAGGTGTGAAACAAAAACGGGAAAAATAAAGAAATTAAGGCTATGCAGCTGCTTTCATGCCACAACACAAGGCATTTTGGTTATATTTGCTATTTTTTGTCCAGTGTGTTCCTGTTCGTAGTGACTGGAACTGTGGAACGCTGTGACGCCACACTTACTGCCATTATCGGTAGAAAACGCCCAGTGAGCAACTCCCGTTGACGGCTGGCCCACATTGTGAGCTAAAGTGGGCCCTGGTCACTTTAGAGACTCCGGATGTAGACATACAACACGCGGCGGAGTGTGTGATGGAGAGAGAACGACAGTTGTGACAGAGAGTACAATGCAGTACATATTGCCGTTTGGCTCCTGTCAATGAGGTGGCTGATAAATAAAGAGCAACCGCACACTGGCATACTGTGCGTACACACACAAGCGTGTGCATTCATAGTCCTGCGCGCACACACACGCGCGAAACAGTGTGCACTCGCATCTATGTGTTAACTTACAAGCACATTCACACGAACATAGCCAGTGCATTAGCTAGCGCGTTAGCAGCCGCCTTGCCCGCTCCGCTCTCAGAGAGGGCTAAATCGTGGGGACGCAGACTGTTACCAAGCGCAGCGGTGATTTGTTTAGGGAACGTCACAGCTGTCAGCTCTCGTTGGCCATCCCGGGAGATGACAGCTCCGCTTGGCTGAGGTGACACCAGCGTTTGCTTGGGGGCCGGCACACTTCAGGTCATGTTTAGCAGAGCTCTGCTCAACCTGATGGCTTGTAAGATCAGATAAATCCACAATTTCTCCCGCGTCCGCACGGACCAACACACCTCCCGTGAATGGCAGCGGTCAAGCGGATTGAGTGACGCTGACGGACTGCTATCCCGGCCAATAGACTGCTGGCTCACAGCACAATTCTCTCCTTTCTATAGGCAATGCAAAATATAAGAAAGCTTGGGAGCAAACTTGGGTGGAATAAGAGTGTCCCTCTGTTTCAAAAGGCCAGTTTCAACGCAGGCATTTTCATCCTCCAGCTCGCACATCGCCAGAAAAGTCTATTGGCAGTCTAACCTTGAGATATTCTTTGCTTTCTGCGTCGTGCTGATTGAGGTATTGAGAAGCATCACCTCTCACCTTAAATAGAAAAAAACATGCTGCTTAAAGAACACAATGGCTCAAATTCTCTCTCCCTATCTCTCTCTCTCTCTCTCTCTCTCTCTCTCTCTCTCTCTCTCTCTCTCTCTCTCTCTCTCTCTC
>JAODUG010000022.1:2566176-2578117 GCA_027564795.1 Aphredoderus sayanus | reverse complement strand
TCTCTCTCTCTCTCTCTCTCTCTCTCTCTCTCTCTCTCTCTCTCTCTCTCTCTCTCTCTCTCTCTCTCTCCCCCCACAACATCTTTCACAGAGGGCTACAGGAACATTGAATTGGTCTGGTCTATAGCATAGACTGCCTTTCAGACCCATACAGTCCTTTATGGAAGTTCTATGTACAGTGAAACACTCCTGTAGGTCACTACTCTTAAGTCATAAATTGACATGCTTGCCCTATTTTAAGTGACTGTAAACATACTGAATGTTGTTCTTAAGTTAACGGCAGTGTGTGAACACAAACACTAGCACAGAGCGACTGTGCTCATCAGTAGTTAGAAGCTCTACCGAAATATAAATCTGTATAGGAAGACATTGATCAATAGTGTGTTACTGAATGACAAGAGGCATGTGTATGCATGGCTGTGTGTGTGTGTGTGTGTGTATTACTGTACCAACGGACATGTTAAATGATGCCTCAAATTCAACAAAAACAACGAGCACTGGAGGATAAAACAACAACAGGAAAGAGTGACATAGAGACAGAGGGAGAGATGGGAGACTAATCAGATTAACTGCTTCACTAGACCCAGTGAGAGAGACTTTGGGGATAGGTGGAGACATGGTGTGTGTGTGTGGGGGGCAGGGGGACATAAATGGAGTGCGTTCCATGTGACCTCTTTGGTTTGCTTGTCTAATTGGCTCATTTAATTTGAGCACTTCCGATCTCAGACTTTCGCCAGAGGAACAACCCCCCATTCAGCCCCGTCACAGAGACACCATGAAAGTCATTTAGGGCTAGTCCATCTCTCCCCTACCTCCAGGCATCAAGAAGCCAAAGTCTCTACTTAACGTCAAGTCAAGTCAAGTTTATTCATTTCTTAATCGCATTACAGTCTCAATGGGCTGCCCGAGCCCACATGTCAAACATCACCTTGTGTACTGTACCTTATCCTCCAATTGGAGAAAGAGAAAAGTCCTAAAACTAAATTGGTGAAAAAAGCTGAAGAAACCTTGGGGGACCACAATTGCAGAAGTCCGACCCTTTCAAGACCGCTATGCAATAGGATGCAGAGTGGGCGGTACTTGTGCTGTTTGAATAGCCTCGTTCCCTTAGACTACCTGAACGACACAGGAGGTGAGAGAAAGGTGAAATGGACTTGCCAGACAATCAGCAAGACCGAGCGGCAGAGACACTGAGAGGGAGAGACTTTTGTGTCTCATCCAAAGCATTAGCAGTCTCACCAAGGCTACAGCAACTAAAGCCTCCTTTCAGAGTGTCACAGGATAGAAAAACACTTTTCATCCCTCGATACAATTTTATGAAATAGACAAAGTAACAAAAAAATGCAGAAGTATACTTATTGGGAGCGTGTGTCTGTATGTAGGGGGGGTAGTGGACGTCTGACAGTCTGTGCATGCTTATGTGTGTTCAGAGACAAATGTTTTAGTAAAGCTTGCCACCAGAGCTCCAAGTAACTGTCACCCTTCTGAGGACAAATCAGATGTGACTGTCCTTCTTAACCCCCCTTCCCTACACACAAACACACACGCACCAGCACCCCTGCTCTCATAAGCCAAGTGTGCCCGCACACACACACACACACACACACACGCGTGTTTGTAGGTTCGTGGTTGTTTAGAGGCAGATGGGGATGCATATGGGTCTGTATGTGTGTGTGTGTAGGGCCACGCACAGTTACACAAGCATCACACCCAGTTTGTCCTGGTCACATCACAGCAAAGTCACTTTAGGCCCCAGCCTGATAACTAAAGACATCAGACGTGTGATGGAGTGAGAGAATGGGGCTTCTTCCTTCCTTTACTTTCTCTTTATGCAGCCTGTCCCTCCAAGCCACTTCTCTCCCTCCTTGACCTGAAAGGACCAATGAGACGCAGCAGGCAGGGACACATGCAGGATCAAAGGCAGGAAATACAGTATGGGTTTCATATTTTAGTGCAATGCAAGATACATGTATCATATACTACTAAATGCAAGATACATGTATCATATACTACTAAACCACTGTAACTGTAAATACGTTGACAGGTATTCCTCAGCATTATGTGGATGTAAAACCTCTGAATTGCTTTATTAATTATATGAACATCTTTTGTCACAAAAACTAAAAACGCAAACCTTAGTTTTATCAGACCATATATGTATTCCACACATGGGTTTTGGAAAGCTTTCTGCATGAATTACAGGACTATATGTTTTCCTTTTAGAAAGCTTCTGTCTTACTAGCTCCATAGACCAGAGCTGCCATCAGGGCTCCGACATGTGATGTACACTACAGACCTGGCCTCACTGGCTTCCTCATCACTTTGTTTTCCCATCTTAGAGGGAGGGCAACTGGATAAATACAAGATCCAAATTTAAGACATATTTAATGTAATTATTAATTCATTCATTATTGGTAATGGTCCTTATTGTGTGTCATGTACTAAGATTCTGCAGCTTTGCTATCCTTTTTAATTTAAAACAAACAAACACATAAATATTCCCCCTGCAACAAAGAAAATTGGTATATTGATTTATCTAGAGAAGAATGACTTTAGGCTTTTGCTTTAGATTGACTAAAATCAATGATTATTACAATTCCAAATGTGTAAAGGATGACTTTACTGTATCTGCTTCCAAACTATTAATTTAAGTGAGTCAGTTGGGTGTCAATGTATGAAAACATTTGATATAGGCTACATTATATACACTGGCTGTATAACCGGGACGAAGAATTCTCTCTACTGTATGTTAACATCTATTTAACTTTAATGAAGGGAGGGTAAATTAGCATTCGGCTGCCATAAAGGTTTGGCCCTGAAGATAATCACTCTATGTACACTGTGGTCTTATGCTAAGAATACATGACTAATCAGCCAAGCAATTAAAACAAATGCAATTATTTTCAAAAAGCCAAGTCATTATTTGTTAAAACGACCTTTGTTGGAATACATGTGAATACGAATGGAACTTCTAATTCTCATGTACATGCTTACAATACTATATACACTATATCTTTTTTTTCATTTAAATAGGCTACTGTACTTACTGTGTCTAATTTCTTCCACCATAAAATTATATAAATGTGCTTACACAATCATTTGAATGTGGACTGTCTGTTGTTAGACCTCTAACAGCAAAATCTTGAAAACTAAACCACATGAACAGGTAAGAAAGTAAAAAGGATACAAATTATCCAAAAAGCATGGCAGACAGCCAGAGAACCATGGCAATTAGTGAAAAGTAGAGCTGAAATAGAGCCTGGGCAGTAATATAGAGCTTTAGAGAGACAGTAGGGCAGACAGGGGCCAGGGGAGAGGAGGAGAGAGGGAGAATCTCGGGAAGCCAATATCTTTTAAACAGCTTTCCTTCCACTCAACTGGGCATCAAGGCCATTATCCTGGGGTTAATCCCCAATCTGACGGAGTTGGAAGCCTCCCAGAATGAGACAGGGTGGCAGCCTGTCAACAAGGCTGGCATGGACCAAAATGACACACCCACACGCCCACACACACACACACACAGGTTTGTAACAGTACACTAAATTCTTGGTTTTGCAGCCATAGTTCTGTGTGTAATTTCAGTATAGTGATAGTATAGTGGTAAAAAATATATATAAAGCACTCTACAGTATAATAGCTTTTCCTATATTAACATAGTTACAACTTTGAGCACTAATAAGGAGCAGAGGTGAACAACCAGACACCAAGAGTGACAAAAGACATAAAAACAAAGCAGAAAAATAAAGCTCTTATGAGCGACTGTGGTTTGTCCTTGGCCCATTCTTCCACCGTCTTTCAATAGTTAACTATGGATGGCAGCTATGTTGTTTGCGTAGCATGTCTAGCATTGTTTTGCCATTGATAATCCTTTAATGTACTTATTTACATTAATTTCCTATCCTTGCCAAACAATTTCTTCAATATATTTTGAAGAAATTGACCAGATTTGTTCACATTTTTCTTCATTCTGTGGCATTTGTAGAAAAAAACATTCACATTATAGTGAAACAATGGCTTCTATGTTATACACAATCATTTTACCTGCAATATGTTGCAAACAATAGTGTATGACCCTAGTCGCATTTTAATAACTGACCCTTCATTTTTATTGATGGTTGCTTGTGTATGTTATGTGTATTTAATACAGCAGACAACAGCATAGAGAACACTGCTTGTGACATTCCGACAGCAGTGCCCACTGTGTGTTTATACAGTGACCACTTGAAGTTGTAATGAGTTTTGTGATTGTAATTGTCATTGGTATGACATAATTTCTACCCTTATACCAGCCATTGTGAGCAGATAACAAAGAAATGCATTAAATCCAGGTTGGAAGTGCACCCACCAATGATTGCTATATGAATTCCATGTAAAATATAATAAAATAATAGGACCCACCCAAAAAAAAACATTGAATGACAGATGATATAGGCATTAGGGCAATTCTTTCGTGGCTAAAAAACTGTACCTGCCCTCTGTGTGCTAAATAACTAGCATATTGCAGTAATGTTTGCACTCAAGCTTTGCAAATTTTGTTGCATATAAACCAAGCCCTTACAAAAAGATGTGCTGCTCACAATATAGTCAACTCGAGTGCTGGTGTAATGTTTTGCTTGTCTTTAAGGATTAAGACAAGCAAGACATTACACACCAGCTTTGTACTGTATATCACCTTGCATATTGGTGTGGGTCCTCAATTGTTTGCAAGCGTTAAAATGCAAATGAATCCACAGGACCAATAAAAAATGTCACAAACCGAGGCTTAACAAGGCTCAAGACCCACAATCCACCTAACCAAGCTGGGCACACAAGACACACACTTATGGGGCCCCGCCATTGTCATTCCTCGTGCACTCTCATGGCAGATCAATAAACTCTGGCTTTCTCCCTCATTCTCCAACTCACTCCTGATCTAAAAAAATTCTGACACCTTATCTCTTCACCTTGGCACCTGAATATTATTATGTCAGGGGATTGGACACTTGGTTAAGGGATGTGGGGGGGGAGTGTGGGGGAGTGAGCTGGGATCTGGGTGACTGCAGCGAAGGTGGGAATCCACGGAGCCCACGTACAAGTGCTTTGGCCCTGCACACTAAATGCTCTGTCTGTCAAATGACATTTCACTAATGCCAAGCACCGCTTTCAACTAGATTCAGGGATATCCCCTGAACCTATAAGCCAATTTGACAAATGAAGCTTATCAAGTGAGCGAATTAGTAAATGAATGGGGTGTACAAAAAACAGAGACATTTCCGTATTTGCCACTGTGTTTGCCTTTCTTGTGTGTCTCTTTGTCTCTCTGCCTCACTCTCCCTCTCTCTATTTGTGTGTGTGCGTGCGTGCGTGCGTGCGTGTGCGCAATCGTGCGTGAGTGTGAAAGTGTGTGTGGTTTCTGGGCTACCTCTCTCTCTAGGCCCCTAAGCCTGCTACGTCTCCCATGGTAACTCCCTGACTGACGACCCAGGGCTTAGCCTAAATTCTCTCTCTATTAAAAGCTGTGAAATGCAAATAATGAAACATCTCATTACCACTGTCGGAGAACCCAAAATGAAAGGAGGGGGAGACAGCGCTAGGTAGGCAGGGAGGTGTGGGAGGCAGAGAGGAGGAGGATGTAAGAGGACGGCGGGGGCGGGGTGGGGGTTGGGGGAAGGGGGGAGGGAGGGGTGGGGGCGGAAGGCGAGGTGGGAGAGAGAGGCAGAATCGCACTCTAAAGGTCCGGAGCTACACGGAGGAGCGGCTGGGAAAGAGACAAGGGAAGGGGGGACGGGATGAGAGAATGGAAGGAGGCACAAGAGGGGAGGAGAGGTGAAAGAACAAGATAGCCAAACAGCCAGTCTTTTGTATGAGGTGTGTAGCTAGACAGCGTTCCGGAACAGCCCAGCTAAACAAATATGGGTGGAGCCCTGCTGTGGAAGCTGTCGGTCCTGACAGATGTATCGTGTTTTACATGCTAGTGTAACATCAGAGCAACAGTACCGGCAAAACATGGAATTCAATTAGAATCATTGAAGAATACTTCTACGAGCCATGGTATTGCCAGGGAAATCTGTGTATGTGTGCGCGTGTGTGCATGTGTGTGGGTGCGTGCGAGCGTCTTTCAATAATTGAACACCTGTTTAAAACTGCAATTCACTGCCTGCACAAGAAAACCTATATAATAATATAATTTTTCAAAATGCTACATTCTGAAGCATAGCTAAGCTACTATGAAGTCCCCATCTGTAGAGAAGTGAAATCACCTATGGGAAGTGTCGTCCCATCTTTTTCTTTCTTTTTGGTGGGTGTGTGCGTGTGAGTGTGCGTGTGAGTGTGAGGAGGGTCTCATATGACAATGACCACATCACCTTGTGTGGTCTTCCTTGTCTAACCCAAGGAGTACGTGTCATCACATCAGTGTGAACACTCGTCACAAGCACATAAGAGCCCTTGATGTCATCAGGGCTATTACAGGATTGGGTTATAGGTGACTGAGGTAATGTAAGGTAAGTAACTCCAGGAAGTGGAAAGCGTGTTTGGATGTGTATGCTTTTTCACAAAACCACTGTGTGTTTTTACCTTTCTTTCCCAGATCAGGGTTGATATTGAGCAGAAGAGCAGCGGGTGCTGATAGAGTTCGCCCTTTGTATTCTTTGCAAAATGATCTCTGTGTCCTTTTCTTTCGCTTTTACCTCCACTGTTATTTTTACGCCAGCTTCTCTCCATTTCTGAGACCCTGTTAAGTTGTGCGACGCTGTGTGTCTATAGAACTGATGACAACATGAGGCTATAGACTGGCTCACCGCTTGCATCTAAACACCCCGTGCTCCTCGTGTCTTCTCTGTGTGTCTGCTGTGCGTCCATGCGTGCGTGCGCACGTGTGCATGCCCCCTTGCAGGGTCAACTTGAGACCTATCACAACAAAAGGCAACCTGTCACGACTCAGCAGCCTACACCATGTGCATGACTGTACCAAACAGAACACAGGCAGCATGTTCCCAAGCTGTGAAGATAGTCACCGTAGACTACACTGCCACCGAACACACTCCATACACACGTATGCCCGGGCCGAAGCACATGATGCGGTGGACATATGGGCGGGCATAGTGTAACAGGTGATCCGTCAGAAGATGTGGACACCGTGAAGCATTAAATGATCAGGATGTGGTCCAACCACCAAGAAACTGACAACTAATTGTTTAGTATGGTATGTGTGTTTTGAATTGAAGTGTGTGATTGAATGATGGTGACTCACTGCTGATGGCAAGTTGCTATCTGGTGCTTGGGTGGTTTTGTGTGTCTGTGTGCGTGTGTGTGTGTGTGTGCGTGAGTGAGAGAGAGAAAGAGAGAGAGAAAGAGAGAGAGAGATACAGTACTACATATATAAGCATACCTCTATTAAGTTGAACATTCCGATATGTTGTACATTATTCTAATAATATTGCTATTCTGATTGTGGACATGTAAATATTAATAGTGGAATATGCAGTGTGCATGCAAGTGTGTGTGTGCGTGTGCGTGTGCGTGTGCGTGTGTGTGTGTGTGTGTGTGTGTTTGTAAGGCTAACTATTGTTCTGTCAGACATCTTCCTCCATCAACACACAGCTTACAAGGAGCTAACACAAAAGGGGTAGTAAAACAGCAGCAGCTTAAGTGTGTACTTACATGTTCAACAAGCATGCCCTCCATGGCCCCACGGCAAATATTAAAAGCAACTAATCAAATTCACAAACATTCAAAACCACACGCACACACACCCAAAAAAATGGGAGCTTTCCTAATAAAACAGATGACTAATTTCACACGGTGCTTTCTACCACAACTAACTAGACTAGCGTTTCTAGTCACCTAGTAAGCATCACATACTGTAGCAGTCCAGCGAGTGGCATACAAAGTGATTTCCATATAGACAGATAGGAGTTTATAATAACACCTTTGTATAAAATAGCCAGGGGCTGTGTTGTCGCTCCTCAAGCTGATCAAAAAGCAGCTACTGTACAATGCTGATGAATCTTGGAGCGCTTTTGCAAATCTGTCCTTCAACAGCAGAGAAAAAAAACAAGGTGAGATGAAGGGAGAGGAATCAAGGGGAGAGGAGAGGAGAGAGGAGCATCTAAATATAGAGAGTCTCACATTTTGGAGACAGAATAGAGACAGTGAAGGGTAAAGACAGAGGGAGGAAGAGGAGTAAGGAGGAGAGAGAATGAGAGAAAGCGGGGAGACAAGAGGAGGATGTGGTGGAAAAGGAAGAAATACAGAGAAAGGAGGAGGGATAGTGTGATATGTAGAGTGAGGACAATAGTCAGTATACTGTAAAAGCAACTGTTTTCTTGCTTAGCAAACCTCTAGTGGCCTGCTAACCTGCCAAAAACAGGGGATACCATACAGCTTAATAATATACATACATAGAAAAACGTATGCATATTTCATTAAACACAATAAAATGATAATAAAAAAACATTTCATTTATTATTGCTTCGAAATTCCATCATTTGGCTTTCATAGTCTTCGAGGTCTCTATGCCTAATTATAGGCTACTCATGGAGCCGTCATATCTGTTAGCTACATGCTAGCCGTTACCATCGAATAAGAAGGAGCATCGCTACGGTCCTTTTTTTCTAGCGCCGAAATGTGAAAAGCCAGGGACTGCCTGTGGGCTCTGGTATTGAGACTGACATGGCTTGAAGCCACCGCGTCTGCTGTGATTGATAAAGTGAGAGACACTTGCAGACAAACGCCTCACCTGGCTCCTTGCTCCTCACCACATATCTCCTCCTCTGTCATCCCTTTTACTCCCTCTATCAGAGCGTGTTAACTCGGATGGGCCCTGACGTTTGATTGTCACCTGTTGACTAACACGGGCAGCTGCCGCCGCGGAGGCCCGCTTGTGGAAACATCGCTGCGTTTTGCCACACAGGAATGGAAAGAACAGCGTTGCGGTGTGCAGGAGTGCCTTGGCCAGATATTTGTGTGTGTGTAGAAAAGAGAGTGAAACACAGAAGAGAGCAGGAGAGACAAAAGGAGCACTGTGTAAACTCCCATGATTGTGCGTACTGTCGCTAAGGACAACACCCAGCTTGGAAACCTAATTTTGAAGAAGTCACACATTCCCACATTGTGAAGAGTACCCAGTATCAGGTGTCCCTCCAAAACACCAACCACTAACCACCACCTTCTCGGTGACACACCATCACGTAAGCCTGGCAGCCGGCGGGGGTGGGGGCGGGGGTGGGAGCGAGGGAGGGGCGGCGATGTGAGAACGACAGAGAGGTAAAACAGAAGAGGCTAAAAGCAATAGCCAGCGAGAGACAAAGGCACAGACAGACAATGAGTAGAAAGACGATTAGAGGAGAGAGAGAGAAAAACACACACACACACACACACACACACACACACTAGAGGAAGAGATGAGAAAGGCATTGGGAGTGCGTTGCCAATGCGGTGTTCACTGACGTAGCAAAGAGAGAAAACAAAAAGAGATAACAATGACAGACGTGTGTAAGCTGGGAAAAAGCCAGGGGTTTGCCCTCTAGCACTAGAAAGGGGATGTGAACCTACTCACTTCTGTAAAGTGCTAAGAAGTGTCTCACCTCAACCTGTCCAGCATTAGAGAAGTACAATTCTCTAATGCTATTATTCCCACAGATTTTCTATCCTCCATGCGTGTACAGTACGTATATGTACAGAAAGAATGACTCTTCCCATGCTGTAAAACGGCCCTATAAATCACCATAATCCCCTCCCCCTCTTGAGAGTTTACCTTATATCCTGAAAATGGAAGTCAAGCGCAATGGCAAGCGCTCACCTAGGAGCCAGTGACGGCAAGGAGGCCTTGTGAATATAAGGTTTTCTGGTGTCTTCTAAAGAAGAACCCTGTGTCCACTGTTGTGAGCTGTGGTTAAAGGGGAGGTTACGATACGAGATAGTGTGTGTGCGTGCGTGCATGTGTGCGTGTGTGTGCGTGTGTGTGTGCGTGTGTGTGGTAGGGGGTGGGGGAGGATAAATATGAGAAAGGGAACAGGGAGAGGGCAAAAATGAGAAATGGAGTAGGGGAGGCCACATGAGGCACCTGGCCCACTTACAGCTGAGGGGGAGGGGGGGGAGGAAGGAGATTAAGTAGTAGGGGGTGGGTGCAATAGGCGGAGCATGAGGACCTGGAGGAAGAGAGCAGGGGAGTCCGGGGGCACGAGATGGAGGCCAGGGCACTGGGAGGGCAGGGGCACGGCGGGGAGGACAAGAGAAGGAATGGGGGGAGAGGAGAGGAGAGGCATGGGGGAGACGATGGCTGTGCTAACAGGAGGGCAAGCCAGGCCGAGGGGGAGGTGAGCTCCGTGTCGGGGGTGGGGAGGGGGGAGGTGAGAAAGAGAAGGTCTTCAGAGCGAATGGAGGCAGTTAGGTCTGTGTGTGTGTGTGTGTGTGTGTGTGCGTGTGGGTGTGCGTGTGTATGTGGGTGGGAGTCTAAAAGTATCACACAAACTACCACCTCATCTAAAGTATGAATATGCCAACGCTAACAGGCCAGTGTTGGTTCAACCGTTTTCTAAGCAGCCTGTCCATCCTACTAATATTCCACTAATACCACCCACAATAATCGCTCCACCTCACATCAATGAATATTTCATGTCCTGATGGCACTTTTAAAGCAAAAACTAATTAGCAAATCCAGGTTGATCTGGCATTAGTCATATCAGGCCAATTAAAAGCCCGGGCCTACTGTACATGTTAATGGCAGCGAAGTGGAATAATTGTATGTTGAGCAGAGGAGAGAATGTTAAACAGGCCTTGTTAGCAGCACTTAAGCACTCTAGCCTGAACTCGGCTGGATTACAAAACTCTCCAGAGCTAGATAATTTTTGTTAGAAATACAGATACAGTACATAGACATACATACACTCACACACAATTTTTATAACTGCCCAAAGAAAACTCTGTCCATTAATTTGTGTCATGATCATCATAGTGGGGTCAGGTCCAATACTTAAAGCTAAAAACAGAGAATTATTCCTGTGAAATATCTGTAATAATGGTAATAATGATTTCTAATAAAGGCAGAGGCTCACAGGTCAGATAGTATGCAGTATTATTGAGAACAATTCAAAATGTTTTACACAGTGTTTGCTCGGCTAGCCGACTGTATAGCCAATACAAAAAATACATTTGTGGAATAGTGAAAGGTGTTAGTTTGTATTTGAGTCTTTTCAGCTTCTCATTGTGTGTTTTTCTATGGAGGAGTTTAGATTGAGACAGACAGCATTGACACACAGACTAAACTGTGCTGTACAGAAAAGCGACAGAATAACAAGGGCTAGAACTCTTTCGGAGTAGATGTCTGTTTCATCAGCCCCTCCCCTCTCTCTCTCTCTTTTTTGCTCTTGTTCTTCATTTTTCTCTCCGTCTCCCCATCTCTCTCTCTCTCCTTTCTCTCTCACCTGAGCTTTGATATGGAAATCTCTCGCCAGCCAAAGCCTCAGGCTAGTTGACTGTTTCTAAAGATGTATTTGCTCAAAGCCGTTCAATTTCCCATCAAATGCTCACAGTCGGCATTAAAGACCAACTCTCTCTGGGAAAATAACGACTAAACAAGCGCACATACAGTATAGAGCTTTCGGCAGATTGTGGCAAAAAAGCATACATGTGCTTAAAGAGTCTGTTGAAATTACTGTACAAATTTGTACAAACAGTTCCATATCTAATACCCAATACCATTAATTTTTACGAACATATGGTGAGTGTGTGTGGTTTGCATGTTGTATACAGTGTGTGTCTCCCCATTGTTTTCTCTTGGATAGACAATAAACTTAGAAAATGTACTTACTGTATAAAGTAAGAGGAAGAGGAAGAGGCAAGGGGAAGGAATGTACAAAAAAAAAACAGTTATCCAAAACTTTTTTTGCGGGGGTGGTGGGGGGGGGGGGGGGGGGGGGACAGCCAGCTGGGGTGGTTCAGTCGGGTTTGCTTTCCTGCC
>JAODUG010000022.1:2546353-2562202 GCA_027564795.1 Aphredoderus sayanus | reverse complement strand
TCACACACATATATACAGTACATGACAGATAAAATCATTGTATGTGATTGACTATAAGCTAAATACCATAACAAATCATCTCTCAGCTTCTGTCATTTATACTGTATAATAAACTACCTATATATATATAATATACAAATACTGTATAAGCAGGTATATTAATAATCACTCAAAACACACACACACACACACACACACATACACACACACACACACACACACCTGCTGCAGGGCAGTGGAAGTAAGCGGATCTAAATTTAGTGAAGCCCCACCCCCACTCTTCTGTTACGTCAGCAGCAGGGGGTGTATTGGTTTGCTTGGTCAAAAGGTGGTCAAACCATTAAAACTCTACACCTGGAATTTGGCACCTACGCCCCCTCTCTAGTGAACCAATGGGAGCCTCCAAGTAATAACCTAGCCTCTCTGGGTGTAGGCCCCTGCCTGTTCAGCTGGCATGCCCCAGTTCCTGGGGTCCAAATGACACATGTAGCATTCCCCCAGCTGCTGCAATGACAGAGGCGCGCCAGGATTACTAAATAAGACAGCACTCCACATGCCATTGTAGTTGAATGGCTGGTGCAGTGCTAGCCAGGTCTGATGAGCGCCTGAGTTTGATTGTTCAGCACTTGGTACATTCCTCTGGACTGTGACAGGATTACATAACTGCATAGTGGTGTGGGTGTGCGCTGGGAGAGTGATGGCTCTTGCTGGAGGGCTCCCTCCCTCCCCTGCCCATCTCGGTCTACATGCCATGTTCCTCTCTTAACTCATCCGTCTTCAAACACATTATCTCTGCTCTACCTCGTCTACCCAGTCCAACAACCCCCCCCCCCACACCTTCCCCCAGGGATCCAAAGAGAAGTCTATTTTCTCTCACTTTCTCTTTACAGTCTTTCAGATGGACTGAACTGTGGCTACGTCAAAGGGGACAGACCTGGTTTTATGGAGTCATCTGCTTTCAACATCTTTATTGGATGGGGAAATATAAAGAGTTATGTAAGCACACACACACACACACCTTGTAAAAGGAGTCCATTGAAAGCAGGACAACCCATGGGACATCTAGAGCTTCAATAATTTTTCGGGCTACAGTGGTCTTTCCTGAAGCACTGCCACCACACAGACCTAAAAAAAAGAGTAATACAAAAAAAATGTATTACTACAAAAATATGCCCAGTAGCATATATTTAGCAACCTTAAGTTAGCAATAACATACAATAGCTTCAAAAAGTGGGTTACCATGGTAAACCTTATCTATAACAATGTATAAATGTCAGTTCAGATATTCTTAATATCTTCAGTTATAATACATCTAATATTTTCTCCCACAAAAAACACATATGCCCTTCCATTTTTCTGCAGCAATATAAAGCCTGTTCAAATGTAAACAGTGACTAGGGTGAACTTGCCAGCAGCCATTATTAGTCAATATGGTGGTTGCTTATCTGTCCTTCTAAACACAGCCACATATGCCCTGCCTATAAGCACAAAGTTACAACATGGTACTAAATAGAATATCTAACAAGCAGCCTATATCCACTAGCAAAAAGCCAAGGATGGCCAAAGATGGTCAATAGCTCACAGAAAATGTCAGATAACACAGCAATGCTAAAGTGTGGCCTACTGGCTTGTGAATCTTTTTCAACCCTCCCGCTGTCCTAAGGCATTTCAGCAGACTACCAGCAGGGGGAGCAAACCGCTGAATGGCATATGTCCGTGTTGTGGTTGGCCGTTACTGGAATGCACTGGATAATATTGACCCATAGGACAGCTGGAGGGTTAAATATAGCATATGTACAGTAGATACAGTATTCATAAGTTACTGTAACAACGTCTCCAGTATTATGGTCAAATATCCTTATATGAAAATTACGGCAATGTTTTGTCATGAATGTGTGTAGTGCAGCATTATACCGATGACAAAGGCCTCTTTAGACTGGGTTCCGTGTTCGTTGTACCAAGGTGGGCGTCCGGCGGTGTAGATGGTCCTTTTGGAGGTGCGCAGCAGTGGAGGCTCAGACTTACATTGACTGGTGGTCCGTTTCCTTGGTGAAAGACCTGTGCTCACCGGGGGCAGCAGCCTATCCAGTGAACCCTCACCCCCTCCACTGTAATATCACGAAGACACAATACAACGCTCCATCACTGCTCTGCTTACTATAGCGTGGCAGAGCAAAAGGAGAATAGATGTCAAAAGTGTTATATTGTGTATAATATATATGTTTATTTTGGATTGATTGATATTTTGTAAAGACACCATAATGATGCGGGTTGTGTTACATTTACATATCCATTTAATTATATTGTTTACCGACAACAAACAGTGAGCACAGTTTCAATTATTAGGGAGAAGGTAAGAGCCTACAGGTAGACCGGTCATGTAAGGAATCAAACACAGGCCATTTTCAACTAAAAGTCAATCACCTTGTCTATTCAGCAGGGTATCATGGTTGTCATATTATTTCTTAAACAATATGACAACCATGCTAGATAGATAGATAAGATAGATAGATAGATACTTAACCCGAAGGAAATTCATGAAAAATAGAAAATCATTGCTAATATAACTATTAGCAATAAACATGTTGTTTTCATCAACTATGATGATACAAAGTGGTCTCATAATAACTAAAGTTAAATAAGAAAGACATGATAGACAATGTTAATTACAATGAATCACCTGTACTATGGTGTGTTTAACACACCCTTTCCTGATATGTGTTCTATTGCTATACAGCAGTTATGTAACCATGTCTTGTGCCACAGATACATGCATAAGAAATGCAACCTGACCAGCAGTGGAAGGCACACAACTGGTGTTGTATTTCGTTTTGCCAAGAAACACAACATGTTTCTCACACTGCCTTACCTTAACATATCCTACTGGTTAGAAAACCTATTTAGTAACCTGTGGGAAACTGTAGTACCGTAGCCCTTTCTCAGCAATGTTTGACACTCATTTAGGCTAATGCACACTATTACTGTAGTTCACATCAGTGCTTAAAACATTGCTGTAGATGTCGTAGACTGCATGTAAATCCAATGTCAACTACAGCTTTAACAAACAAATTCAAATTATAAAACATATTCAAAGTAGTTCCAGGTTTGGTGTGGATGGTAAATCATCTCTTGCTTGGACAAGCCAATCAACCTTATTAAACACTGCACAACAGCTACAGCTGAATGGAGTCAGTTTATAAACATTTCTATGACTTGGTTAGCACAATTGCAAATACATGTCACTGCAACCTCACACTACAACCGCAGTGTCTGCAATAATTACATTTTAGTTTCAGCAACAAGGCAATAATCCATCTACTGAGAATGTGATTGTGTGATATTATTAGAGCGGTGTGAGAGAAAAGACCATTAAAATTCAGTTAATGGTTGCTACTAATTAGCATTCAAGCCAGAACATACTGTAGCACACAAACCTGTCTGAACCCAACTTTCCCCAGGGGAGCATTAACTTCCCCTACAAGACTGGGCAGAAAATACTATAGCTTTAAATCCTATACTGTACGGTACCTCATGACCATAATAATAAAATAAACCTTCACAAATGCTGCTCAGTAACATAGCAAGTATTCCCTATTATCTAAGACAGTCTTCTGTAAACCTATGTCATAAACAGATTAATTAACTGCAAAAAAGGTCGGTACTAGCAACACCTACTATTGTAAGCAAGCGATCAACACTTCGCCCAGTGAAGACTGTAAAAAGAAAGACGCCATTCCAATGGTGTACAGGGAATGACAGCGATCCTAAATGTTCCTGTCTCAATCTTGCAGTGATTCAACAGCATGCCACCGTTTACTCAGTGACTTTAGTTGTCTTTCCACAGACGTGCACTAGTTCCTCATACCATGTCTTTACAGCCCACAAATCCCACTGTTTCAAGGAGTCAAAGGTGAACCAAACCACAGGGAGAGGCAAAACAATGTTTGTATCTTACTCAGCAATCCTAGGCTGTTGTTGAGCCATGGAATGGAGCAAATCTGAACATATTGGGCACACATTTGAAGAGAAGCACACATGTAGCTACTATGCAACAAATAGCTGTAATAAACTTCTGAGTTGCGAGACTTCTGAGCGATCTGAGACAAGCTCCAGCACTGACTACTTTTTAATCCAGGCGTAAAACATTAATGTTCACAATTGCTTTCTGATGAATTGCAAGCCTTAAAATTTGACATCTACTATGTAACATGTAACATTTTGACTTTATTATTTGTATTTTTCTGCAAACTATTTATATGTATCATGTTTCTTTATGAAACACAATTAATCAGCCTTGTGCATTTCATGTGTTAAATAAAGTGCTTTGCCTTACAGTAAAGTACAGTACTGTACACTCATTGTAATCCTCGGTGAAATACAATTAGCCAACTTGGCCCATGGTTACAGCTACTGTCCAAAAAAATCCTTTTTGTGGAACAATAATGATAAGTGGTTGAATAATAGTGCACCTGAAGGCCTGCTTAGGGACAGACGTGGGAGCCACAAACAAACACCCCCCTTCCCCCGGTCAGCAGAGGCCAATGATAATAATAGTAAATAGTCCTGAAATAAGATGCAGGGTCTCTTGGTACGCAATGTGGTTTAGAACACTACGGTCTTAGCATAGGCTCCATTATCTGGCCATTTCATAACAACTTACTTTGTCAAATGGGCCTGTATAATAACCTTTCAAATGGGCCTGGACAATAACATGACCTAACCCCACCTTGACTCAACACAGCATTAGGCCTACTGTATGTCTACAGATGGATCAGTGAACACACAGACACAATATAATAATAATATGAATATGAATATTAATAATAATTATACATGTAATTATAATAATAATAAATCAACATTTAGATTATTAGGGCCCAGACACAAATATATGATGTACACATCATATAGGCATATATGTTAACTGGTATATACAATAAAATGAAACTAGTGCATCTGCTACTGTATCTTTTGCATCTCTATGTAAATATGTTCTATACAGGTTCCACAGAATGTTTCAGTAATCTCCGATTCATTTAAATACCATTACATATTTCAACATATTTAAAGACATCTTTTAAGGGAGTATCTTTCCCACACAGAGCACAAGCTAACAAAAAAAAAAAAACATATCACAAAACTGGTGGCATGAAACATCATAAAACATTAAAGTGAACAATACAGCTACAGGTTGGGCTAGAGGCAGCAGGAAAGGAAACAAACAAGAGCACGGCACTTACCTGCCATCAGATCTTAGATTCCAACAGCCAGATATCCTAGCTCCCGAATAAGCCGGTAGAGAGTTCATAGCAGGTTAAAAATCGTAGGAAGGCTTCCTCTGTGAGGACTGTATTAGTTGTGTGTTTTAAGTCTAAAGTATTGTTGCCAGTGGCTACACACCATACAGACAGGCAAGCACTATATATACACACGACATGTTGTATCACTGCCCTCTGGTGCCTCAGAGCAAATCAATGGGAGAGACAGAGCAACGCGGGGAGAAACGAAACTATGCTTTAAACATCTGTTTTGCTTTCTATTCTCTGCAATCAGCAGAGGAAAGGCAAGTGAGAGAGAGAGGGAAGTGAGTGAGCAAGATAGATAGAGAGAGAGAGCAACTCTGTGTAGCTACTGAGGGAACGCATTCAAATTAAGACTGCTGTGTAGATTTTGCTTCCTCTCTCCTCCTCTAGCCCTCCCTTGGTCGCCCAGCCAACAAATGTAAGAGGATAACCTAGCCTCCAGATTATGTTCGTTAGGTGATATTAATAGCAGCAGGTTAGGGCCAGGCCCCTCCCAGCTGCCCTAGCCCTCCGCACACACACATCATGGGTCATCTGTCTCTGACAGTCAATGTCACAATCCTTCACTAAAGGGTACAACAACAAAAACAGAGGCGGTGAAGAGAGATGGAGAGAGAGGAGCGGCTAGAGAAAGAGAGAGGGTGTAGAGAAGCAGTGCTCGGTGCTGCCCTGTCGAGCCATGTGGCAGGGGAGAAGCGCCAGGCAGAGGAAGCTGGAAGGGGGAGGGGCCGAGGGGACGAGGGACTTGCAGTGCCACTGTGCCTGACACCAGAGACCGGAGATGTCAACAACACTGCACCAACACATAACAAACTGAAGCGTGGGACATAAACTGCACCATGAAACCTCACTCACAACACAGTATGCACGCTCCCTGCACCCCCAAGACACACACAACGGACCAAGAACTTTACGAAAAGTTCAAAGAGCAAAGGTTATTATTTTACAATATCTAATAGTCCACATAAAACAAGGATAAACAGTCCACACGCCGCTAGTGAGCCAGGGTTGCCCGCTGTGAAGAGTTGATGTAATATTGTATGGTAATAATTGACAAAAATCCTACCAAAACATCTGTATCTTTAGGAGTGACATGCATTGAAGTCAACGGAATGATTTTCTTTCATGCTAGTGTGAGACATGACATACATATGGCACACGCCAGATGTGTATGAGTTGGAAACCCTGAGTTTGCTATGTGCTTCTTATCTATAGTTTAAAAGGCCTATAGTTTAAAACTATATCACTTAACTTGTCTAATTTATGTCATTAATAATTTCCTTTCGTTCCCCTCTAACCTAAGATCAAGACAGTTTAAACGTGCAAGGCAGCCTCATAACAAAATCCTTCAACTGGTTGCTATGCAAATTACTAGGCTATATTTCTCTCCATAGCAACAGAGAGAGACCTTGGGGTTTGGGTTCCCAGTTGATGCAATAGTAGGCTAAAGATAAATGTACAGTTGAAATGAATGCAGTATGGTTAATGGTAGACTACACCACATAGCATAGTGGTGGCATAATTATAAATGTATACAACTAAAATTGATTTTAAAAACATATATGTAATAAAATATATATCAGGAAGTGTCAGAGATTTATTAAGTTACTGTACCCCAGTGCCAAATGTTAAGGATGCAACATTTATGTTTGTCATGATAAACAAGTTAAATTATCAAACTATTTGTATTCGTTGGGGTGTTAAATTATGGTACATTACCATACTTTACATATAACTTACAGTATGAACACGTTGCGTCAAAGCACAAAGAACAGCTCTATTTATGTACCAATGTAGGTCTAGTATAGTAACACCCTCTCGTGGCTTTATGAGGAATTTCTTCCACTCATACACTATTACTGGTAGGGCTAATACACATATGTTCAGTGTGGCCTATGCGTTTAACAATCATGTTATTACATTAATCCTACTGACTTAATGTTTCCTGAGAAGAGCGCATTGCCTTAGATGGTAATCTACTCATGTTACAATGTGAACCCCAAAATACAATGTTATGTATATTGCAAACACACTCTTTGTATGTTCACACTTAACTCATTAGTTGGATCTTTTTATTTATTTAGGTCAAGTCATCATAATCCTAGAGGCCTACGTGATATTTTGGCACCTTGTGTGTAATCTTATTTTGTGCCAATAACGACAGCAATTGGGGATGTTAAAATGACTGGATAAACAACGTATACAGGTTGAATAACTACAGATAGGCCTATACTGTATGTATAGTCAAATACTAAACCTGCCTAGCTTCTATTACACGATGTGCGAGCTTTGTGAACTAACAGTAATAGAATTGGGCACAGCGACAGTACTGTTAGGCTATTTCCTTCATGAAGACACAATGCTGGCAGGTCGTGGATCGTGAAATATGCTTGTAGCTTGAAATCTACAAAACATACATACCCATTTTCATTGTTACCTTGTCTCCAAAGCATCGTCCAAAGACAATTTGTTTTACCTGTTAGATAATGAGGAAGCTCTTTCTTCGCTCTCCATCTTTGACACCCTTCCTTCTCTACACACGGCAGACATTGTTGTTCCCTGTATTGACAATCAGCTGTTCAGAGGGGAATTCATACTGTGGCATTATGGGGCTTGTAGTAAACTCGCAATCAGCGTCAACAAAAGGTGTATATGACCAACCTGAAATAGACTACAACTCCCAAAATACCCCTTACCGTGTTTTTCGATCTATAAAACATGTGCCGTACGGTTAGATATATTCATATATGGCCCCTTCTAAACGCTGAGGCCACGTGCGAATTTAATATTTTAACGGTGCAGACATATAGCATGGTGTGTAGCAGCGGAACATCACCTGTCAGTATTTATTATACGCTGAAGTTCATATTAAAGGAACTAATATGTTATAACGTATTAACTATTATTTCTGTGCAATAAATAAATAACGAATAAGCAATTAAACAGTTGAAATCATTTTAGTCAACAACATTTTATTAATTAGTATAAGGGATAATAATGCACAGGTAATACACAAGTTTGAGGGGGAATTGTAACAGTACATTTCAGGAGGTACTACACCTCAATTAGGTACTATAGTTTAATTTTTAATATTGGACACTTTTAATACAAATGTGGGGACATTAGTTTCATTTAACCTGTAAACTACATATCCTATAGTTGGATATCCTCAACAGCATAATCTCTTACAACTCTCTATAGCTTCATCACAATGTCCTAGGCAATATGGGTGGATGCCATTTTCTGTTCTTACAGTAAGAGGCATACAAAGCGAGCTACTGTCGCTCAAATAAAAGTGGAGAGGATCTGAAGAGATTAAACTTGTTGGGGAAATAACATTGCTGACAAAAGGGAAGACACTTGAGCTTGCATTTTCCCCAGGTACAAAAGTCACACTACACAGTCCAGGTAACTAGAAAGCTCCAACAACACTCCTAATTCAAGCCTATTTCATGGGATAGTAAGTGCACTAAATACAGAAACAAACACACATACACACGCCTTGTCCCATACTGAATAGATAATAATATAGGACTTTCTCAACGTGTTTGTCTTCATGTACTGAAAAATCTAAATTAATGTGCATCCTTAAAATGGATAAAACAACAGTGTACGCAAACACAGACCTTTTTTTAAACGTTTTTTTTAGATGTCATAATATGTAAAAGAATTTTCAAAGCAAAAAATAAAAAGCAGGGGAGTGAAAAAAGCTATTTGATTTTTAGAATACAATATCAAAGTATCAGAGCAAGCCAACAAAACCAGCTAAACATGGTGTATTGCTGTAGGCCTACTCTCTAAAAACATTGCAGTCCGAGCACACTGCGGGATATGTGTTTTCCACATCATAGGAAGACAGATAGTAAAGGGAGTGATAAAATAGAAAATATTCACTGTTAAAAGCAGTGCTCAACTATCATATTGCAACACCAAAGCTTGTTAGGTAAACGCAGTCAATGTGACAATCAATGAGACAATAAACAAGCAACTGATGAACATTTGTGCCACGACTTAACACTGGAACAACAAAGTGTTTCCATTCCTGACATCCCGTCATTATAAAGGTGCTAACTCACAAATACACACACACAGTCAATTGTCCAAGGTGTGGACAACTCTTATTGAAAAAGGTCAGTGGACCCATCAGTGCTTGTCTAACTCCATTCATCAAACCTGGATACAAGGGAAAGGTCTACTCCGCAGGTAGAGACGGACACATGCATAATCTCCCTCTCCTGAATATACTCCATAGGCCGATTAAAATGGAGGTATTCAGCTCCAACAACCCTCTGCCGTCTATATAAAGGTGATGATGCAAAGATGATGCCTAGGGAACACACATACACACACACGCACGCACACACACACATACATTCAAACTTAAAATATCTTGCGAATGTTGACATCAATCCTTGATTTGAATGACATTGGCTTTTGTTGGTGCAAATTTTATAGGACTTGTCAGTAACAATATGGTGGGATGAATTAGTGAACTGACTAAGGAGAATCGGGTATTTCAGCAGTCCTTAAGGTGGAGTGGCAAGTAAAGCACCCTTAGAATTTTACCAGAATATCCATAACTGTATGTACTCCCAAAGCTATCGGATTGCTATCTAGATAATACACATACAATAATATAAAATAGATCAGTCACTTTTTAGCAAGCAAGATATTCGTTATCAACATACACTGTAAATATAAATCAAATATTTATAGTTCTTTAATTTGCTCAAACCATTAATAAAACTTTGTGGATTCAAGTACATGATATTCTCTAAAATATTCTCTGATTGCACACATTAGATTTTTTAAATTAATTAAATTACATTATTAAAATTGTATGCCTTTTTGTAATCCTAATCCATCACAACTGACTGGTAGAGCAGCATTGCATTTAACAAGACTCGCTATGGCTTTGGGTAGAGTAATAATTCGGTGTCCATAACTAATTCCAGAAAATGCAAACAATTTGAACATGCTGCTCATTAATATAATTTTTCTAGTTTATTAAATGATTTGATGCAAGTTAAATAATTATGCTTCTGTGCCATATAGTTGTTAAATTGGGTTTAATTCTCCTGGAGTGCAAACTTTTAAAAAGGGGGACTAGGAGGGATATTAGGGTAAAGTGCAAGATAATAGCTTTTAGCGACCAGGGATCGATTAATATACAGACTACATCTAAATTTTCAGATTTTCTTTTTCATAAAAGATTATCCTCAACCACTCTACAAAAGAATAGTTGTATTTTTCTCAACTTTCATTTTAGCAAAAGCAACATCCAAGGGTATTTAGCCTTAGACTTCCTTTTAAAATAAATTGTGGCATCTCGATTCGATTGTGCAGCAATGGTGCAACATTCCACACCATTTTCCCTTCTGTCTAATTCATTTCTGTCATTTTCAAACTGGTTTCTTAGACAGAAATACTTAGACAGTGGATGATCAATAAACTACCAATTAAACAATGTCATACTTAGTGTTACTGTAACTGAGTTAAATGTCAAACAATGTGCTGTATACCTTGCTGATGGTATCTTATACCCTTCACTGTGGATATTATGCTTAATTGTCTTAGTGTAAAAAAGCCCACATACTGTATTACCGGCATTCGGTTAATTACAGTTGTAAAATCATACCTGTATAATGATGCAAATATATATAAAAATACATGTCACTGAAATGAAATATAAGACAAAATCCAAACACTACTAGCAACATAGTAGAATATCAACTAACAGCTGACCACTAACAAACATTTTAGCTTATAAGACATTTGGTTGTTATAAAACAAAGAATAAACAATAAAAGAAAAAAGATAACAAAGATAAAAAAGGAATAATAACCAAGCAAAACAAATAATGAATCTATACAACATTGCACTGTAGCACGCACTAAAATAATTTGATTTGATTGCTTATTATCCAATTGACCTGTCAGTCTTGAAATTAATGGATGGCATCATTGCTTTGAGTAAATAGATAATATAGATATATATATATTGTTTATGTACACAGTACAATATACCTGTGAAAAACGTGAAAACACTATTAGTAAATGACCTCACCATGCTAATAGAATATCCTTTTAAAAAATCTCTTAAACACATCAATCTACAGAACTGTTGTGAGAATTGTACCAATTCATTTGGAATACTAATTAAGTTAAAAAAATGCTACCCATGTAGAAATCAAGATTTCAATATGATTAGAATCATAATTAACCTCTAAATTGAGTAGACAAACTGAAATGTGTGCCTTAAAAATGGAGACATACTATTTGGGAAAATAACACACTACTGTTACACATTGGTATATTTACCAGGATACACATAAACTTTAGGAAGTTAAACAAGCTTTAAAGTCTGGAATAAGTTTTACTTCTCAATGGTTGATTTAGCTTCCTTCTCTCTGCCATGCCAGTCTGGCATTAGTCAATGTTTTAGTTTCCTGGTGCAACATCAGCATCCTGTCTGGATCCTGGGACGGTTAAAGCAGAGCTACTCTGAGGAGGAAACCCTTTTGGGTTTGCTCCGCCTGGCCGTGGAGGCATTGGGAAGTCTGTTTTGGACCGGACTGCCACTGTCTGTCAAAGTTGGGATGGTAGTAGTGGCTTGTGTGGGGCTCAAAGATGGGGTGATGATGGGGGTTGTGTTTTGAGCAGTGCTGGGTGATGGAGGTTTTGTTGGGACAGGGTCAGCCACAGGAGGGCGCTCTTTCGGTTTCCGTCCCCTCTTTTTGCCAGTGGTGGCGCCGTTCCTCACCTCGGCTTTAATTCCATTGTTCTCGGTAGCTTTACTTTTGTTGCTGGAAACAACATGGCTGGCTGCTGCTCGGAACCAGTTCTATGAGTAATCAAACACAATGTTACAGAGCAGCGCTCATGCTATGGCGAAGCAGCCCTCCCTATAGTCCCTGTAGTTAGCAGGGTATCTACAGAACCATAAATGTCATGCCTGTTCAAATAATGAATCAAAACTATGCCACCCATTGTCAATAAAAATGGCACACTTTCAGGATAACTGGCGAATTTATGGATGCTGTAAACATGACCGTGAGCCCACCTGTGAGTGTGTCTTGCTGATGTGGTATTTGACACCACTCTCTGAGCTGAACTCCTTCTGACATATCAGACAGGTATACTTCCCTAGTTCACCGCCCCCCTGCAGAACACAAACACACACGCGCACCCTCAAATATACTGTATATTAACCCATGCAATGCAAAGTCTTCATAAAGCCAAGTTGCTACATAATGAATCTACAGAACTTTTCACTTAATTAACTTCTGACAGGTTATTACAAATAATTATACACTTAAACGTATATGGCCTGTGTTTATTCTTAGGATGTTCAATCAAATATCTGAGAAGAATTCTTGGTGTTGATAAACACCAACACCATCACATATCAGAGGTTTGCAACAATGTGCAAACCCTAGTGAGGAAGAGTGAACTTATCCAAATTAAACTGAGGTCATTTTAACATAGGAAGTTACACCCAGAGACGGTGCACCTCCTCCCTGTTCTACCTCGCTAACCACGAGCCTGTAGCCATCCATATTTTCAGAGCACTCCAGCTACACACCGGACTTCGTTCACCATTGCACCTGTTGTGCTCAGGGAGTACTGTATATATGTCTGGGTTTGAGTGGGGTAGTGTGTTGGTGGTTGGTTGTCAAGGCACAACGTAATGTTAGTGTGAATAGAATAATTGGCCTTATAATTTAGCTCGTGTACAGTGCTTCTTTTTTTTTTTTACATTAACGACACAACCTATTGGAAATACAGTATATGAAGCCCTGATACCCCTTGTTTACTGTGTATTGAAGACTCCGACCTATGTCATTGTTCCCATAATGACGGTGTATACCACCATTTTGAAGGTCACCATCTTTTTAAATTCCGTTGACTTTGTAATGCATGGTGTAAATTCTGTAATTTTGTGTCATTTCTGACTAAAACTTTTGAATTGGCTACAAAGTGCTAAATGACGGGATGCACTATAAACAAGGTAAAAAAAAACAAACAACATAATTATGTTTTCATAAGCTGCCAAACTGAAAACCAAGCCTTTAAGGGGACAAAAGTGGTTCAGGCAAAGACCTGATCGAGGCATCAGCAGGAAGAATAGGAAAACTGTAGGATCCTGATATTCAATATGCCTGCCTACATGTGGTGACTAGTTGACATAGGGTGCTAAAACAATCCTTTCACATGGTGAAATATATTCTTAGCTACTGTAACTATTTAGCAAAATGTGACACAGATTGTGTTCCCCTCCAGTAGTTTACAGCATAATATGACGCGTTGCGCTCTGTTGCTATTGCCTGTATGCACTTTTGTCTCCTTATGGCTCATATTTTCTGTTTGACAGCTTATAAAAACAATTCTGGGTTCTTTTGGTTTATGTGTGTTTCAGTTTGTTGTTATCAGATGAAAGTGACAAGGAGGCACTTTCATGCAAAACAAAGAGGACAAAATTTGTTTGACTCCCAATGTGGCTCAGCAGTGCCAAAGACCACACGGCCTGTGATGTCAGCAGAGAAATCCTCAATAATCTTAGTTTGCAGTGATTTAAACAGGATAGACATAATTCATTCAAGTTTTCCCACTGATCAATCAGAAACATATTCTTAATCGAAATGGTACCGTACTTTATATGAGCTTTAAAACAGACAGACACGCTAAGAGGGAGCAGACTTGCTCAAAAGGATCAATTGTAATATTAATTAGGAATGGATAATCTTAATATAATGGCGTGTATCTGGAAATTATGGGAATAAGTCATATATAAATAATACCTAAGCAATGCTTACTTACTTAGTTCCCTCCTTGGAATACTCCCCAGATATAGTACTGGATGTGTTAAGAATGGACCCGCATACTGAGATGGGCTGTCAAAGAGACAGAAACTCATACCTGACTGCAGTTGGCAAGGTGGGCTTTCAGTCCTGACACACTGGAGTAGACGGCTTCACAGTTCTGAGCAAAGCAAAGAGAAACACTGGCTAAGCAATTCAAACAATCAGGTGATTCAGCGTACGCTTTTATGCAAAGAGACTTCATAGTGAATAGTTTCAACATTAAGGAGCAGGTAAGGGGTTAGACATCTTGCTCAAGGATACTTACAGGTACTGTAGGACAGGCTTGTTGGTATTAAACCCACAAAGGTTTTGTTGGGAGTCGACCAGCATAAACACTAAGCTATAAGGTTTACCCCTGCAAACCTCCCTACCCCCTTTTCTACGCAAACGTTGCTGGCTCATAAGTGAAAAGTGATACTGTAACAACGAAATGTGGTATTATACACAATGACACATTCAATACATCCAATAACTGTTCTCACTCCATTGGTGCAGCAGATGAAGCCCTTTTCCTTGACTTCGTTCTTCCAGGTCTCTAGCAGCTCAGGGCTGAAGTTGGGAAGGCCAGGCCGGGTGTAGTTCAACTACACAGGGGGGGGAGGGCATGACGCATAGGGGCAGAGAGAAACACAGAGCGAGGGAAGGAGAGCATTTCAATGTGTTTGATGTCACCTTTACTCTCATACTCCTGGTGTAGCGGTGGATTGTGTTCGTTTGATGTGCGTTTTGATGTGTAGTCGTGTGCTTGTGTTCTGTGCTGATAATGCTTTTGATGTCTGGGGCCAGGTGGTCTCCTACAGCACATGGTGGGTGTGTGTGTGTGTGTGTGCGTACCCTCTTGCTGTCGGGCACCAGGTCGTCCTTGATGCGGCGCTTGGTGCCCCAGTCCTTGGCCAGCTCGTCCTCTGCTATCTCCTGCAGGTGGAACACCGCCACCTGGGCCGAGCGGCGGCGCACGCGCCCGCTGGGGGTGCGCTCAAAGTCCTCCTCCGGGCTGTCGTGGGGCGCCGCGCACCCCCCGCCTTCGTCCCACTGCCCGGCCCGCTCCTCCTCCCTCTCCCTGGGCCGGCCCGGCGGGGCCCTCTCCTGCCACTCCTTCTTCTCGCTGGGCTCCTTCCTCCCCCCGGGGAGACCCTCCTCGGAGAGCACCTGGGTGGGGGGAGACGTACGGACAACACTGCTGGTTGATATGCATTTGTTTCTGCAGTAACTAACAGTCCTTTGATCTTGGCGGGGCTCACCCTCTCTTTGCCTGTGTTGTTATTGGTGTCAGTGGCGGCATCTCTGTGGCTGTTGCTGTGGGTGGTGCTGGTGGCGGTGGGGGCAGCTGCTGTGTTCGGGGGGTGCTCGGTGCGTATGTGGTAATCCCTGCCAGCCTTGGAGCGGTAGGTCTTGCCACAGTGCTGGCACAGAAACACAGGCTTCTCGTCCTCCGAGATATCCCTGCCACAGCGCTTCTGATGGTACTGGTAGCCCATCAGACTGGAGAAGTGGGCCGAGCAGCCCTGTGATTATGTGTGTGTGTGTGTGTGTGTGTGTGTGTGTGCGTGTGTGTGTGTGTGCGTGCATGCATGTGGGAGGCCAGTGTGTAATAGGGACAAAGGCGAAACAAAACGAAAACACGCATTACAGGTGGAAACTGGGTAAATAGGGCACGGCGCGATTTTAATGGAACACAATCAG
>JAODUG010000022.1:2528196-2539664 GCA_027564795.1 Aphredoderus sayanus | reverse complement strand
CCCCCCCCCCCCCCCCCCCCCCCCCCCCCCCCCCCCCCCCCCCCCCCCCGCCCCCCCCCCCAAGAAGAGGCCCCAAGATGGCTCGATCAGCATGACAGATTGTTTTTTGTCTGTGTGAGCTTGTGTGTACGTGTATGTGTGCGTATCAGCAGATTCTTGGCTTGACGTGACGCTTGTCTTGCTTTGTTTTCCCGCTCCTCTGAAGCCAAGGGCCTCTTTGTATTCCTGGTGCCCTTTATCCTTCCTGCTGGCATTACAGACATTCCTTCGAGTGTCCGTGCTCCAGTGTCCTTCTGTGTGTGCGTGTGATGCTCCATGTGTTGACCAGCGCAGACACCCAGTCACAGGCCCACGTGGAGAGCAGGCTTCCATCATGTTCTCCTGTGCATTTATAGGAGCGAGCACTTCGATGTGGCTGGCGTGGTGTGATGGCGGCGGGCGGGGGGACAGTCACTCCCAGCCGAGGAGAGGCGGAAGAGGGCAGGAGAGAAAGGGATGAGGGAAGAGGGACGCCTGGACAGAGGGAATGGGTGGTGAAAGTGGGTGAAGATTTAAAGGGGGTGGTGCTGTACACTGACGCTCTATGCACTCGTGGGACACACACACACACATATGACACCATACAGTGTAAGATGCAGGCTGTAAACAGGATTATTGATACCCCTCCTACACACACACACACACACACACACACACACACTATATCGAACAATATTTTGAGGACTCACGTGATGTCATCTCAAATTTCTTGACCTGTGTTAACTACCAACTTCTACCAAGAGCTCAATAACTCGGCCCCAGACTTACTTTTACGCCATCTGTCTCTCTGTCTGTCTCTCTCTCTCCCTCTATCTGTGTGTTGTCACTCTTTCCCCTGCTCTCTTTTGAATTATTAACTCCCCAGCTCAGGGGAGTGAATGGGTACTGCTGAGTAGACAGAGCACAGATCCGGCTTCACATTGCACACATTTCGGAAGTCCGTCTATTGGAGAGGATTACATTGTGGCTCCCATCCACCTCAGCCCCTTCCACTCAAGCATATAAGCACCTATATACGCTCCATACTGTATATGCGGCACATATACACGTGCAGATGTGTAGATGTCACTATTGTGAGCTGGTCAAACCAGCCAGACAGGTCTTTTCTGGCTGCCAGCATTCCTCCACAGTAGCGCCCCCAGGGCCCCCCGCAGTGAGGGTGCCCACTCGCTTAGCCTATGTCTCCCCAGGCGGCCTTCCTCTTCTGGGCCTCCCTGAGAAATGATTAACCCTGGATCTGATCAATGCTTCTGCCGACTCTGATACATCACCGCAGCCTGCAGCTGCCATGTAAAGGAAGCGTCAAGTCTGTGCTGCTTGTGACAGAGCCTGTCCACTCCATCACTTCCATGAGCTCTCTCTCCCTCCATCTCTCTCTCTCACTCTCTCTCTCTGTCTCTCTCTCTCTCTCTCTCTCTCTCTCTCTCTCTCTCTCTCACACACACACACACACACACACACACACACACAAACACACGCACACACAACTATACATATGCACATATAACACACACACACACACACACACGGCAATGTGGTGTATTTCATGTACCCATGTGCATGCCTACTCTACATCTATTTCACACATGACTTTAATAATTCATGTTTTAGATTGCTTTACATCCTTAATGCCCATAGAGCTCATGGGTGTGCCATTACATCACTACAGTTGTTGAAAATGTGCTATTAAGTAAGACTTAATACATAAGAAAATCAGAGGGGAAGGAGGAACAATATGAAAGCCTGATTGGCTAGTGTCACTAATGATCTATGGCGGTTTGGTCCGGCGGCAGGGGGAAGCATGACTTCCTGAAGGTGACAGGAAACACAATGGCATAGTGTTCCGTCAGCACAACCCTCTCTTATGGCCAGGTTAATGATTCTGAGCTCACATCTGAGCGGGTGAGGAGGGTAAGGGAGAGAGAGAGAGCGAGAGAGAGAGAGAGAGAGAGAGAGAGAGAGAGAGAGAAGGAGGTGGAGAGGGTCGGCATTCAGTGACATTTAGGCCGTCATTATGGCTGCATTAGCAATGACGGTGTGTTTTTGTCATTTTAATTGCCTTTAATCTGATCTCTTCATACCCGGCCCATCCGTTAATGAGGCAGAACAAAAGCTACATGTCACACACGTTTAGCAAGCATCCCTGCTATCAGTCATACAGCTAGCATAAGATGAGGCGGCCCTTTAATTACCACGGAAGAAATGAACACAGTAAGGCACGTTAGCATCTTAAATCACAGCCACATGCATCTTCAAGAATAGCTTTGTAATTATGACCTTACCTTCTCCACCCAAATTCCGAGGTGACCTCCAAGTATTTATGCTCGGCATTGGATAAAAGCTCACACTCAATGATAATATTTACACTGAACACAGTGCAAGATGAAAGTAATATAATTGTGTATAATGTAAAAGTTTATGATTGTAATAGAAACAAATCCACCAAAAATGAACACAAACAGCGAGGCTTGTACGTATGAAGAGGGGGAGAGAGCCTTGCTGGGAGCTGAAAGCACCCCCTCCCTCTGTCCCACACACCCTCACACCCACATACTGGGAGTTGGTTGAGGTATTAACCCACAGCTGCTTAACAATATTGCTGACTGGTGTGTGGAAACAGGGGGGATCAAAGTTATCATGTAGAGGTGAAAAGAGCCATTCAGCTGGGCCAATACAGCCTGTCCACTCCATCTTACCAGCCCATTCAACACAGCTTACTGGAGCAGCACCCAGGACCCTCCCATCCTCCCACTTCTCACCCCCGCCTCCCCCAACTAACCATCCCCACCCAATCCTACTTTCATTTTTCATCCCTTGCCTTTTCCTTACGAACGTCATCTCGCTTCATCTTGTCTATCAGGCTATCGTCCCTTTGTGCACACATTGTTGCATCACTTCCTTGTTCGAGCGCATAGTCCCGCCGGGGCATTCACTATAGGGCGTCCGGCAGATATGTGTGTCTCCATTTCCCCTTGCATTGCACTTTATGTCCATCCATCTCTCCGTCTGTCACCTGGCGGGGTAATCACATCCACATTTGATAAGGCTGGTTAGGTGGGTCATGAAAAGTTTATGCTTGTGATGCCACAGTCTCATTTATTATCCCTGCTAATGCAGCAGACAGGAGTGGGAGATGGGGGCAGACAGACAGAAGGATAGAGCGAGAGAGATAGAGAGGGGGAGAGTGATAGAGAGAGAGAGAGAGAGAGAGCGAGAGAAAGAAGCCACCACATTAAGGGATGATTACTCGTCTGCAGGCTAGCTCTGTCCCTTGCTTTCAACGCTAGATTAGTCCTTGCTCATACTTTATGGTCTTGATGAGTACTCTGTGTATTTAAGTGTACCACAGCCACTAAGAGTTCAAGATGCTTATTGCACTGGAGGTAGTTACTGTTCTCAAACCACAGAACTATTGGCTTAAGCCTTAATGCCCGTGTCTGCTTCCTCTTCACTTACACTTTGACTAATGTAAAACTGCCAGGGCTTTTATCGATAAAGTTCAGTAAAAGGTTAGAGATAATCATTTGTTTTCTTACAGTAAATGCAATCGGCATAGCTGGAAACTTTGCGCCCCACTGAAATGTATAGCCTAAATAATTTGTCAGGTCCGATTTACAGCAAAGCATGTTTGGCTGCTTCTACCTAATGGAAACTGGTAACGGACAATTTGGCACAGAGCAATGTGTTAGGATGACGAAAGACCACACTCTATTGAATCCTTAAGTGGGGTAAGAGGTTCAATTTACAGGCAAGAGATATTTCTGTTTTCACATGGTGTCGTGGTATAACAAGGCAAAGTGTGAAAACAGCTCTGTTTTTGCTGGCTGAAGTAATTATTAGTGCTAAGTCAAGCAAAGAGCCAGAGCCCCCGTGCACGCACAACTTATTAGAGCTCATGCACTGTATGTGTTCTTGCACTGGTGTATCAGTGCTTGTCCAAATGTGCCACAACACCAGCGTTTAAACAGGGAAACGAGATTTAACAAAAACATGATGGGAATGTGTGCAGATGGGATGAAGTGTGCGTTTGTGTGTGTGTGTGTGTGTGTGTGTTGGGGGAGGCTACCCAGAGGCATGGATGGTGATAAATTGGCCAGGGAGAACGGTGATGCAGATCCACTCATCAAGATTGATGTTCTGCCATTCTGCTTTAAGTGCAATTAAATTGGCCCCTGTGTTAAAAAGCCCAGCCGATACTGTGGCCCAGGCGGGATTACACTACATTTCCCTGGCGCTTTCCTCCGCTTGCTTCCCTCCTACAGTCTCTCACACGTTCACTTTGCCTTCACTCCACTTCGCTGTTGTTCTCTGACATCGCCACCCGTTCATTTGCTCCGCTGTGCAGCTGCATGTGCTGTCCGCAGTCATAAACTAGGCTTCTAAATCAATGTTTCCTGAAAGTACACAATAACCGGCCTTGTTATTGCCATGCCACAGGAATAAGTGGTACATTAGTGTATTTTTAATGTGCGATAATGTGTTTTTGATTACACAGAGAAAGTAGGTTTACAGCGTTCACTTGAAATATTTCATATTAACTTGAACTAACAGTCCAGTATATTGACTATAGGGCACTAGATTGTAAACTTTGAGCAAGGCCAAGAGAAGCAATGCTTTTCATTAAACACAAAAAGGCATTTAAAAATGCACTGAGCAGGATGGCTGTTACATGGCACTTCTCAAGCCTTATCGAAAACCCTATTCGCACACAACGCATGTGAAAGCCACCCTCAATTATAACATGCTCACATGATCACGTACTCAATTTTCTGCTAAATGGAAATATTAGCAATAATTCAAATTGAACGTCGATCACACTCCAATCCATCTCTCTCTCTGTCGGGGTAACGGCTCCGCCCCGGGCCGCACCCACCTCTGTCAGTGTCAAGTTGTTAACCTCGTGTCAACAGCGGCGCAGGACGTATTTGGGCCCGTCTGATGGATGGGCCTTGGTGGACCTGTCCCGCACAAACATATTCTTAGAGTCAGCTGAGAGAGTGCTGCGGCACATGTGAGTCAAGCCCTCCACCCACACAAACGCACACGCATGCATGGGCCCATCCCCGATTAAAGGCCCATAGACCCGGGCTATATGAGGCCCCATTCTGTCACCCATTGACACACTGTGTCAGCCATCTGTGTCTGGAGCGGACCTGCTGCCACAGTCAGGAGACCAAACAGATTTGAGGTTTTTCTTCCTACAAATGGTCAATTTGACCCATGTCCTTCGCACCATTACGTGAGGGCTTGACATCATGTTCCCTTAACTGACCAGTTAAAATTAGCTTTGCTAACACACCCTGGGGGACACAGAGAGATTAAGGGAGGGCCGTTGCAAATTTGCGCAATTATTTAGATTTATATGTTGTCGTTTTGTGTAGACAGGCTTAAACCCAGATGAAAGACATTTCATTCTTCAGTGAGAAGATAATCTGAGTGAATTGAATAACTTTTCGTACATATATAGAGACATTTATTTAATTCAATAGACTATATGGTATAGCTGGGAAATTATAGCTGTTTTTGGTATTCTTGTGTTAAACAAAGGGATTTCAAATAAACATACAAGCTGAACAGCATATCTGAGTAGGAAAGTATGACTGGATTATGTATTGTATACAGTAGATACATGTTTTTATGACATGTTATATACACTACAGGATGTGGTATGTAAAATACAAAATGTACTGTATATATGTATGTACTGTTGCTGTAGCTTGGCAACATTCATATTTGTATGAAACCATCCCATCACATTGATGTATCACTCTCTGGTGATGAAGGGAGAAAAAAGCTCAGTAATATCAGAAGAGCCAGTGAGCGCGTGGTGTGGAGCGCAGACAGCTTGGCTGCATGACTGATCGCTCGTCAATATCATGAGTTCGTCCAGCGCCATCACTCATCTGACCCGCGCGCTGTCACTCCACGCAGCTGCTCTCCATCTCTGCCTCTCTCTGCCTCTCTCTGCCTCTCCCTCTCTCTCTCTCTCTCTCACACACACACACACACATGCGCAACTTTTCTTACTCCTCACCAAGTGAGCTTCTGAGGCATTCCAGTGACGGTTTATGGAGATTGTTGGTGGTGGTGGGGTGAAAACAAGGCAGTGTAAAAGAATAGAGTGTGAGGAGAGGGGAATGCGGGGTCTTTTATGTAGGCGGCTGAGCTTGGTAGCGGGCCATGTGTTGGCTTTTGGTAGCGGGGAGGGGGGTTGTCATAATGTGTTGCGTTGTCCACTCTGGCTCCGCGGGTCAGATTAACAAGGAGCCCCGGCCCATGGTCCCCACACAGGGCACAATGACAGCGGCGATCCATCACTTCTGTCCCTAACAGGGAGGGGGCCTTGTGGGGGAAAATAGGGCTGTGCCTGGGCCTGGCTTGCTGATGGAGGGTGAGGAGAACAGGATGGGGCTGGTTAAACTTTAACCAGGTCTCTTCCTACACACTGAAGACCACATTCAGCAGCCATTCTCTACTGTGGGAGATTCTGATGTTTTGTCAACTCCAGATCCATGACCCACCGCCCACATAGACCCACCCCCCGATCCACCCCCTCACGGCAGCCCCGAGCCCACCGGCTTCCATATGGATCAGTGGGGCAAAGCGTCTGAGCGTTTGGTCAAAGCGTGGGAAGAAAGGAAGCCCTAAATCTCCCATGCCTCTGTGCTTAAAGCGTGCCGCTATATTAGCTATCGCCCCCGAGCCCTAGCACGTGCCAACCCACCCTCTGATATACTAACCAGGACTTGATATTCCCAACTGTTTGTCTATGCCACCATGAGCCACCACTGTCAACATATTTCCACCGCAGATCAATAGAAACAGCCCTGTTTTTTTGTTATTGTAGAGGACTTGGCCCTGGGGCACACAGTGTTTACGACATGAAAAATGATGGCTGGCCTTTTGATAGTCGTTTAATACACAGTTGTGCACTTTGATGGAATTTGGCAAAAGCTTTTTCCCCGGCGAGTTAACAATGTGTATTGAAAATCACATTTCCATGGTGGCACACTCAATCTTGCCCCCCCCCCCACCCCTTACTCCTTGAAAACAGCGGTGACGAATGGACTGTGAGCACAGCCCGGGTGGCTGTGGGTCGCATCAGGTGTAACGCAGGTTGGAGGTGTTAACCCAATGCGTTCCTGTTCACTGGTCCAATCATCTCTATTGATTGGCTGGATGATTGAGAAGGTCCTGCCTTTCTTCACAATGCTTGGAAACAGGCCGGCGTAATAGCATGTGTTAAAGTTACTGGACAGCCGGTTGATAGATTACATGAAGCCTGAATGAAAAGGGAAAACCAAGGGTGCAAGTCAAATTTTTATATCTCAGCCGGTGTGTTGAAAATGTGTTATTGATCATGTATTACTATTGTAACCGTGTGGTTA
The DNA here is from genome assembly GCA_027564795.1 of Aphredoderus sayanus. NCBI lineage: Eukaryota > Metazoa > Chordata > Actinopteri > Percopsiformes > Aphredoderidae > Aphredoderus > Aphredoderus sayanus. The sequence continues at coordinate 2,532,237 of JAODUG010000022.1, read as the reverse complement.
CGTGACTTGACTGGAGTTCATTATGTGACTTTAGCCTTTAATCACAGTTAATAATGTAATACTTTGTGCCCGTTTGGCACAAGAGGGATGACAGAGGTCACTGTGAGAGGAAAGGCTGTGGGTAGAGTAGTTTGAGTAGAGGAACGGGAGAAGGCTGATTAAGAAAATGTGGCTAAAGCGGTGGACTATGGGGGAGAGATAGAAGGGGGTCGGGGATGGGGGCTGAGGAGGGGAGCTGTTGAGCTGGCTGTCCATTTGTACAAACCTAAGAATCAGTCATGTGTCGCGTTGCGTTTTCCTGTGCAGCACTGAGGTGGCTCTGACAGCTGGGACTTTCTCCCCTTCGTCCACGCCGCAAATGACATTACGGAAATTGTGTTTTGTGGCGTCGCCTGGGCTAGGGGCTCCTGGGAAACTGGAGAGGTGACAGGGGTCAGGTAGAGAGAAAGAATGGATGCAAGAGAGAGAAAGAGGGAGAAAATATAGACTGAGCAAATAAAGTTGGAGAAGAAATGCGGAAATAGACAAAAGAAACAGATACTGTGACAAATAACAAGAAAATAATATTACAATGATCCCTTTACAAATCTCTAATGGAGCATGAACGTTGTCAAAAAGGACACTGTTTTACCCTAATGCAAAATAGACCAGTTCCTGGTTTCTCTTTCATGTTGAGATGTGTTTACAGTAATCAGGAATCTCCACTTGAGTTTGTTCCATCAACAACACAACTAGAAGATCACTCGTGACAGGATGTGGAGGGATTGCTTTCACCAGCGCATACACAGGGTTACGTCTAAGATCTTCTACTACCCTGCCTCCTATGGTGTGCTCAGACTCTTGAATATTTCAGCAGTGGAAATGAACTGCTCTCTCAGGAGGGCAATCCTAAGCCTGATTGCCCCGGTCTGGTGTTTATAGCTCGTCTACTATAGGTCTGAGTTGACCCGCACCAGAACACAGTCCCTACTGTGCAGTTCTGCACATCCTTTACCCTCACTAACTTGGAACAGGGGACAAGCGCAGCCAACTGTCCTTCATAAAGCACAATTACAAGCTGAAGGAAGGATTTGGCGTTCTTATATGTGTGCGATTTTTTCCCCTTTAACAGCTCCCAATCAATCTTTAATGAGCCATTGAATATTAACTGGATTTGTAGGAGCTGAGCATTAACTCCCGCGAGTGTATGCCGGGGGTCCAAGGTTTAGCAGACAGTGAAAAAGGAGGAAGGAGCAAGTGTACACTGAGGTGATGCAGGGCGAGTGTCGAGTTTTTTTTTTTTTTTTACGTGTTTTATATGCAAAGAGCTGGTTATAGTCAATTACAATTACAATCATCCACCATGGGAGGGATATTCAGGGTATTTGTATTCCCTGTGGCCCCCCCATGATGCCACTACAGTAAGTGTATCACAATGGAGCCAACAACATAGCATCAGAAGGAGGGAGAGCTGAACCAGAAAGCAATGCAATGAAGGGATTAGTGTTGAATCTGGTATTCTGACGCTGATTTCGACCACAGCCACAACGGAAGTCCTTGTCTCTCCCCCCCCAAGCATATAGTGGCCTGCAGGCCCGGAGGACCAGCCCGGGACCTGCGCTGAGCATAGGGGGCATCTCTGTGGAGCCTGACCCCCCCCTGCCGGGCCATCTCTTTGTCACTGTCCTGCTGGCTGCTGATTTATGGACATCGGCCTGTGATCAGAGGGCCAGGACATGGCCGACGCTCTGATCTCACTGTGTCCGAGCGCCAGAGATGGCTCTAGCAGGCCAAGACAGATTAGGCCTTGGTGCTGACCCCTGTGGAGAGGCCTCTGGGGTGCAGGAGGCCAAGGGCCCAGGGATAATGGGACCCCTCTCACACCTTCTAAAAGAGAACATGTTTATGGCTACTTAGAGGAAATTGATTTGATTGTGCCAGAAATGTGTGTGTGAAACCCCCCTGGCACTTTTATTGGCTATTTGTCTTTGAAGTCACAGCTGGAGAAATTTATGCCTACGTTGGGGGTTTAGGTGAGTGGGTGTTTGGCTGTGTGTTTTTGTGTGTTTAAGTGAGTAAATGTGTGCCTACAGTATGTGCTTGTCTCGTGTGTGTGTGTGTGTGTGTGTGTGTGTGCGTGTGTGCGTGCGTGCATGTGTGTGCTTGTGTGTGCTTGAGAGGGCATGAGTACATGTACATGGACAAATGTGTATCTTATCTTTACATGTGTGCACATGGATGCGTGAGTATGCATGTTTGTGTGTGTGTGTGTGTGTGTGTGTGTGTGTGTGTGTATGTGCGTGTGTGCGCGTGTGTGCGTGCATGTGTCTCTGTATATGTGTGTACTGTATGTGTGTGTGATGTGATGCACTGAAGGTGCACTTTAACTGGGTGTCAATCATTAAGTATCAGCCCTAATGACTCCAGGCACATTACAGAGGCAGCGCCTGATGGCAGAAATAAAACAACAAGATTTGTTAGTGCACATTAATCCTTAGAATTGATGTGGACAGGCGGCTACTTTCCGCTGCTCATGTTTTCCTGCTCATGCATCTTGAATCTCTTAAATGACAAGCATATGAACATGAATTTCAGCTCATGATTTCGCTGGGCCATTGGAAGAAAATGCGACGTTTTCTTTCCTACCTGCAGAGACGTTTATGAGACACACCTGTGTGAGAACACAGAATGCTGCAGTACGCTAACTTCAGAACACTGCCTGTATTCTATTAGATTTACAAAGGACTGTACTATTTTATTAAAACCACATTCAAGGTATGACCAATTATATATTATTATTTTATTTTGTGAGTTTTAATCAGATTACAGCCTGAGCCAATAAGGTCCAGAAATACATAACTTTTTTATGTTTAATTTTGATTAACTGTATTTTGTTGTGCATATATAATAGATATATATGATGTACAAACACTGTATATATTTTCATATACATGTTTTGCTATTGCACATTGCACTGAATAATTAGTCACCTGGAAAAGCAAGGACTGCTTTACTAAGGATAGTGCTATTTAGATTCACACTTACAAACATAATGCTGGGTCTTCTTGGACTGACAGCAGCCAAAGGGACCCTGATGTATTTAGTCGTATGGCCTTTAGCATGACCCAAGCAATCCTAAGTGAATTATGTATCCTGCTAGGGGAAGTCAACAGAAGCACGCACATCTGAAGGTTTAAAATACATGCCTGTCTCACAGCAGAGTGTGTAATGTTCTATGGTGAGCAAGGTCAAATCAAAGTCAGGAGCTTGGAGGGGGTAGAGGAGGTGACAGGGGTAAAGAAAATAGACAGAGGTGAAGAATATACTTGATCTGTGTCAGTGTGAGAGAAAAGAGACAGCGAGAAATGGAGAAAGGGAGAGAGAGAAAATCCGATGAGCCCCTACTTCTCAGCGCAATATGATTCATGCAAATTGAAGAGGCTTATCGACTGGCAATTGATTTACTTTGATACGTGAATTTACACCCATAGCGGTGATGTAGGCCGCTCGGCACCTCGCACTTTTCCTGCTTCAGGGACAAATCAAATTCAATTGTCTCTCTTTTTCGTCTGCTCAACCATCCATCAGACTCACAGACACACATATATGTCCCACAGGTGTATACAGTATGCCAGCATCACTGAATGGGCCACAAAATAGTTTGTTTGTGCTCAGGAATCTAGCAGATTAACTTCTACGAGCATACAAGAGGTTTAGAAATGCCACGAAGAGAGGGGGAGATAGACAGGGCAAGATAATCTTAGACAGGCAGCAGGCAGGGCATTTTACAGACTAATAGCAAACAGGTAAACAAGCTAAATGGACACTCAGTCAGTCTGCGATTAAGAGTCTCTCAGCCACTTCATAATGGATCAGTTTCACCATTTATTTACATGCAATATTGATTTCATTACCTTGCTGGTAAAAAGGGTTCATGGAGGCCTGTGTTTATCATCGTGATGGGCTGTGTATGATGGCACATGTCTGTGGCCTGATGCTAAAATGGATGGGAACTACTGTGGGTGTGCATGACAGAATGAGAGAGAGAGAGAGAGAGAGAGA
>JAODUG010000022.1:2512641-2523903 GCA_027564795.1 Aphredoderus sayanus | reverse complement strand
AGAGAGAGAGAGAGAGAGAGACAGAGAGAGAGAGAGAGAGAGAGAGAGAGAGAGAGAGAGAGAGAGAGAGAGAGAGAAAGAGAGAGAGAGAGTTATTTGGTCATTCCCTGGGGACAGGGCAACTGCTCCTCTCTCTTTGGTAATGGAAGCAATGTGTCCATAATCCCAGTGAATGACTAATAAAGAAGAGTACCGCTTTGGGCCCGTTTCCCCAGCAGTATTATGGCTGGGTATTAAACTGAGTGCCTGCATAATACTGTCAAGTCACTCTTTTCTCAAACACATTCAGAGCCACTTATTTATTTCTTTCTATGTATATCTCCATTTTAACAAATGGAAATGAAAGCGCTGTTTATGAGGGACGATTGTTCTCATTGGTTTGAAAGCTCTTTATAAAGTCTGGGATGCGTGAGTCATCAGATGGCCAGTGATTCTTTCAATCAGGGCACCTGAGGCACTTGGGAATGCTGCCTTGGTAGAATACAGACGCTGCTTGAATACTAATAAGGCATGACACCATAACCCACAGCCCTGCACTTGATACCTCGATATTCCCCTTTAAATGCTCCTTAATGGGCGTGTTAGCGTTATACAAGACGCTCATTAGACACTTTAATTGGTTCTGCTGGTACTGGCTGCATTGTTGATTGGCCAAGACAGACTCCAGAGCTAGCGTGGCGGTTTGTGGGGGTCAGTGGAAGTAGACTGCGGTGCATAAATAAGGTCTTGCTGGACCCAGGGCTCCTCTGAGAAGCTGATTAAGAATGGCCACAGGTGGGGGTCTTCTTGTGGCTACATGAGGTCATGCTGTCTAATGCTTAACAAGTGGGGCCCATGAAAGCCAATCTAGAGATGAACAGGCCATTGTGTGCTAATTAGAGAAAAAGGGCACAGCAAGATATTGAATTTATTACGCCACTATCATGGGGATGATGTTACCACCAGTGAGTTATGTTCTCCTAAATCTAAATCCCTATAGAAAATAAGGTTTCAACAAGATATAATGACAATAAAGAGCAACAATATACAGTAGTTGTCCAATATTATATTCACACAGATTAAGCTGAATGTGTTTAAAATATCTAAACAGATGTTTGAGTGTCAGTTTTATTATTTTTACAATATTATTTTATTATGCAGATTAGACAGCTGCACGGCAATTAGAACTGATTGGAAATAATCTAATAATAATAATAATACTAATAATAATAATCTAACGTTTCACCATTCATCAATAAAAATAAAAGAGACTGGAGGATCCCCTTCCATTGCCCTGTTATAATGACTGACACAGGCAGGCCTATTCTGACTCCACTCCATGGGCATCGATAAATGCCTTAAAAGCATTGATTTGCCTGAATTACAACGTAACATTTAACCACTTGTCTGCCTGTGGGAGACTGTGAATGTGTTTGAAATAATCGGAGCAGAGGGAGGGAAATGAGGGATCCGAAAGACAGATCTCACCTCTACATATCATTACACCTCTCTCTGATCCCTTTCACCCACCCACCCCCATCATCTCTGTCTCATTGATTTGCCCCATAAAAGGTGTTTAATTCAATCACGGGGAAAGTGAGTGCCTGTTTTCCTGGTCTCTGTCGATAGCCGTATAATCAATTAGAGTGGGCCTCTCACACACGTTTTCCTTTGCTATTCTCTACGCTCTCTCAAACACTCACCCACACACACACATGCCTTTACTTGTTTTGTTTTTAGTAAGCCCTACGACTTCGCAGTTCAGCGTAAGCCGGTAGACAGGATTATGAATATGTTGTAGTTCTTAATACGTCACTGGGTCTACTGCACTTTACAGTGGATGACGCTACTCCACCAGCCTCGACTTCTGCTCCCTTGAGCAAGGCAGTTCTCACCATGTCCCCATCAAAGTTAATGACCGTATGTACTTCCATTGGTGTTTCTACACATTACACAATACACAAGTGTATTTGTAATATGTTGTAGGGTGAATTCACATGGGTAACAGCAGAGCACTCAACACACATGAATGCACACAATACGACACCTACCCACAAGACAATAAAGGGAATGAAGAAATAAAAGCCCCGATTCATCAAAATCACACAGGACTCTACCACCCAGTAAATTAAACAATATTTCATAATCACTCTGACAATAACACCGGAGACAGCAATTTGGGCTAAGAGCTCCTCCTTAGTGGAGGTGGACGCATTCACACACTCTCTCTCTTTCTCACACACATACGCACACACACACACACACACACACACAAGCACACACGCGCACACAGATAATTATCAGAGCGGACATGCTCTGGAGACCCTAGACACTCCCTTAGTATACCTGCCCAATCAACTGTCCAACAACAAACTCCTACACAGCCTTCATTTATCTTGTCTGTGTGTGTGTCTGTGTGTGCACATCAACCTAATTACCACCATGAAGCCACCCCACACATAGGTCTAATTCAGACACTGTGGCGCTGTCCAGAGACATGGGAGGTGAGTAATTAGCACTCCATTATTATAACACGCACACACATGCACGTCTACTCACACACACACACACACCCCTAACAGCATTGAGCCAGGGTTAGCAGGTTGCACTTCAGGACAGTGAGAAGCCACACTTGACATCTATGTTATAGTCGGTTTACATTTAGCTAACCCTACAATGTAATGTAGTGGATGTAATGTTCTGAACTCCTATTCATTGTGGACTATAAATTATCAGGGCTTTAATACACGTTTTTAATACACAAGTTGCCTTTATTTGGAATATCTAAAGCAAACGTGAACTGAATCCCAAATGTCCCGTCATTTTAATAATCCGATTGTGTTTCAATAATTACATTCTGTACAAAGGGCACATTACAGGAGATAACTCATTAACTATCTTAACGGTGATTCATTCATTACATTCATGAACAATGCATATTTTCAATAATGCCCTGCTGGCTACATCAGCAGTGGATTAGTCACAGATATATTTGTGTTTATCTCTTTGTGGCGCTAATTGTGTCAAAGGACATGGCTAATGTCTATCTCTAATGGACATAGAAGTTGATGGAACATGTGACTTTATTAACCAAACAGCCAAACACACAACGGCAAAGGAAAACAAACACGGAACTCACCCTCTCTCCAAGAAATCTCCATGTTTGCCGAATGCAAATGAACTTTCATTGATTACCGTGGAGGCCATGCTCAGGGTGTTGGGAGAGCGTGCAGGTGGGGCTGAAGGTGTTGAAAAGCCTCATCATTCCAACCTGGCCCAAAATGCATTCCACCCCATCCCTGTCCCAGCTGTTGGTGAGGGACGCTTAATTGTGTCAAAACCCTCCATTCCTCTCCAAGAGTGCTCCCCTAAAGCAGTTAGACCCCCCACCCCCCACGTACACACAGGCACACACACACACACACCCCACCCCACTTGGTCCTGGGCGTCATCATTTTCCAGCAACCATCCATCTTCGGACTGCGATTAATTCTCTTCATTTCCGAGCACAGGCCATAAATCCTGGCACACTTAATTAATTTCACGGCCAACGTGGGGCTCCCGTAAAGCGGGGATTGTTCTCGCAAAAGCCCATATTAATTATGCTATTTTACAGCCATCTCATTCAAGGCCGTGTTTCATCTTTCATAATTACATTTTCAACAACAACAGGGGCAACAAAAGGAGTCTAATTATGGATTTGGCGGCATGCTCCTTGTAATAAGTCAATGTTAGCATCGGCCCGCGCTATGATGCTAGGCGTGCTACAGCACACAGTGTACGTTCCGCCATCGACGAGGCCATCCATATTTTATTATTGTTATTATTGTTCGAGCTGAGCGTTAAAGGTGAATTATAATGCAGATCATATTGAAAACGTTTGGTGGCTGGCAGACACACTTTAAGCTGTATGTCGACGAAGTTAGAAGAGATTATTGTCACATTGAGGCTGTGGCGGTCATTACTCTTGTGGAGGAGTTAGTTGGATCTCTGTGGTGGAGCCTCTCAGCTGTTTTCCTGATGTGCACACACTCAAGTTTTCTGCTAGTGTGTTGTTAACCCCACCCCTCAGGGTCACTGCAGGTGTGATATCTCATCTCCCTTGTGCTCGTTAGGCCAGCTAGTACAGTCAAGGACCTCCTGAGTGGTCATCAGACACTTTCTTCTTCCCTGATATAGTATTTTAAATCAACTTGAATGACACATGATGATATATTTAGTTGTTGTTTAATAAAATAAGATGCAACATGCATGTAATCCACTCATTTTACTAGCATAACACAACAGTGTACTGTGTGCATTTAAGTTTGCTAGTGATCAAATTAAAGATATTCAAACACGCTTAAACAACTGTATGTAGAAACCATTCCTCCACCCCTCCCACCCCTCTAACAGTTGAGCCACAGATTGGGAACCACGTTACACACAGTTGAGTGGTGAAGGGTGACTTGGTGTCGTGTTATCCACTGTTGCGCTCAGACGTTGTTCTGCCACAGGTCACAACGCAGTCGCCGTGGGTGACAAAGGCTGTGCTAATAGCCACCTACACACTTCACACTTCACCCTGCATTCAGCTGTCCACCCACACACCCATGCTACTGATCATAATGCACTCACACTCACACACCATCATACAGTACCACACAGGCCTCCGATGGGTTCGGATACATGGGCTGTCACAGTAAACAGAGGATGTCAAATAGACAGAAGACCTGCAGAGGTGTGTGTCAGAGTCTTTTAATGAGTGTGTTTATTTATAATTACAGGCATTTCATAATCTGCTCTAGATATATTCAGAAATGGAAGAAAACACAATAAAGTAAAAACCCTTACCAGATGCGTCAGCTATTCACCACCATAGCAGTGAAAGGGTGAAGGATGTACCTAGTCCTATGACCTAGGGTTTGAGATTTATGGGCCTGGTTTTCGCACATGCATATAAAATAATGGTTATTGATTCATTTCTTTAATGACTAAATATTGACTAAAATACAATGCAGTTTGGCTGGATAAAACGTTTAAAGTCACAAATCTTGCAAGTTCATTATCCCCATATGTGCTTTAAGTTCCTGACTAAAGGGTGAGTTAACAATAAATTGAAAGGATTCGATTGCTTTGATTACATTGTAGATCAACACGGGTATACATAACAATAAACATCAGAGCTGTATGTTCACAGTTGTGAACAATATTGAAGGGTATAGATGGCGGTCCTGAAGGTGAATTTGCGATTAGGAGTGTGGTAATAATGGCCGCCTTCCTGACCTGCCCCTGGCAGTTAGAGAGCAGCAATGTCACCTCTGATCAGTGGTGTCACAGTCCACTGCCACATAACCCCTTCACTTCCTATTAGACTGCTCACACTGGGAGGCCCCGCACATGGCACGGGCCATAAGTCTTTGACAGCGACCTTGAGCATATGTGTGTTCATTCATGTGCAACTGCCAGTGTCTACTCCTGTGTTTGTTTGTGTGTGTGTGTGTGTGTGTGTGTGTGTGTTTGTGTGCTTGTGTGATATCTCTGCCCTTCTCTTCCGCTCCTTCCTTCAAGGCCATTGGTGATCAGTGGAGGTTAAAAGTTACAAATCACCTCCGCCTTCTCTCCTGCCTCTCAAACCCCCCTCCACCCCCAGATGTCCTGACACTGTTGCCCAGGGAGGGCCTCTAGGGGCCTGGGTCTCATTCGTATTTGGGGCCACGGCTCCGGTTGAGGGTCTGCAGGGACCTGTGCAGGGGTGGTGGTTATGGGATGTGGGGGTAGTGGAGGGCAATTACTCCTGTGCTTTAATTGGCATTATCATTTTAGCAGGCTGACAGAGATGGATCACCCAGCAGGAGACTGCTACTCTGCTACTGTCTGCACAGGGGCCCAGATAAGAGAGAGAAGAGGCCCTTGGTGAGACAGAATAAGGGAGGAGGAAAGAAATGTAGGTGAAGGAACAGGAGTAGAACATTAAGGACACGGAAGAGGAATTAATCCTACATCCGATAACATTAATTTGAGAGGAACTCGGACAACATGAACAAATAACCACCATTACACCGGTGTGTAGAAGAACTGAGTGGGAATGCCTATGAATGTGTACTCCTGTGCTCCTGTTTCAGTGCTAGGCTCCGCTCTGGTGTGCATGTGTGTTTTTGTTTCTGGGTGTGTGGTGGGTAAGGGCCGAGGAGGCAGCCATATCACCGTGTCCCAGCATGGAGCCTCGCTAGGAGCTAACAAGCGGCACAGCTGTGCCTACATTACTCAGGACCCGTAAAGCTGTCATTGGAATTAAGAGGCAGCCATTATAGGTGCCCATACACGTGCCTTAATACAAAATGCTGCTCTTCCCTGCAGGCCGGGAGAGCAAACTAATTTTAGCTACTTAGTGAATCATCTTAAAATTAGAAGCCTCACTTTTTTCACTGCTACTTATGAAACAGACCAGAAATGCAGTTTGGATCCGTTTTCTGGTTTGTTGTTGACTTGAGAAGGTCAGGTAGGGTTTCACCATTCCGCTTGTGTCATTGTGGAAATATGTTCCATCTTAGGTTATGCTGGCATGTCTCTCCTGTGCTTGAAGCATACCAAACGTGCTGTAGAAATTGGGTGATGGATACATGAAGAATTGTTGTGAAGACGTCCACCCTAACATATTGTTTTGTCTGTTGATAATCCCTTATTTCTCTCCATCATTTCACGAAACCCTACCTGTCATTCTGACTAAAAACAGCAAAGGCTTGTTTGATGGGAAATGATTAAGTAAAGGGGATATAGAAGCCCCTTGCCTACCGCCTCTTTTTGGTGGTGAACATATTGTACTTATATGGAATGTCGTATGTTCTCCCTCTCTCTCTCTCTCTCTCTCTCTATCTCTCTCTCTCTCTCTCTATCTCTCTCTCTCTCTATCTCTCTCTCTCTCATATGAAAAATGATGAACTATAAGGAAGACAATAATAAAAATAGCACTATGAGTGGACAGGCCAGAGCAGTCCATTACTCACAACTGCTTTGGGCCGCGTGGTAAAAATGTGCTGCTCGCTGCAAAAGCATGCATCAACCGCCATCCCAAAACAAATGGGCTGTCTGCAACGTATTTACCTCCAATTGTTCAAGCTCCTGCAGGGATCGCTGTGGCCTGTCCGGACAACTCACGCCTGGCCATCTGAAGGAAAAGACATGCAGTCAGTGTCACGATGTGAATGACAGCACTACGGTAAAGGAAGAATTTGGTTAAGAGAGACTCAGGGAGTGGTAGGGAACACCTAAACACTTAAATGACGTGAAATTGTTAATACACTTCATGCACCTCAGAAAGATGTAGGAGCAGAGCAGGATTTGTGTCTTGCCAGAAGGTAACACAGCCTCCTTTCTGTCCAGGGGAACCCAAGTATTTCCCTACAGTATGTCCACATTTATATTTGACTCATAATTTGTTATTTCAAAACAACTTGTTTTTCAACGCCAAATCCTGTACAATTATGCTTGAAGTGTATTTATTGGCCAGAGGGGGCAGAGCAGAGCATGCACAGGTCCCTGCAAACACTCAACATTGGGACATGCATGTGCATTTACATGCACGTGCATGTGCATATTATATATTAACATTTTGCCATCAAATTCTTGATTTCAGAATTACAAAACATTATTCCCTTCTGGTAATATGCATACATATAAACTAAATTAATTAAAAATGAAACTGTCATCTTGCACAGTTCATAATAGTTGTCTGTTTTGGAAATGTGTTCTATACAGTATGTATTGTCTAATAGACAAGCTAATTGACCTGTTAAGACATTGTGACACCTGTCATTGTCATTGCTTTGCTAGTGCATGTGAATGCATTGGTGTACAAAGTACTGTATATCTGTGTACAACCATCTCTGTTTGTAAACAAGAAGTCTCATTGTAATTATTAGATCTTTATGTTTTTTCTGTCCTATAGACCAGTGACCTCCAAAGTCCACTATGACCTCTAACTAAACAGATGGGTGGAGAGGGAGTGGGAAAACACACCGAGGATGCTGGGAAGGGAAGCTGTTTATAAACAGAGCAGTTGACACAGAAGCAGCCAGGGAGTTGGATTAACATCAACCACACATTTCACACACACCACCCCCTTCACAGAAATACGTTATTGTCGCTGGGAGGCTGGGACTATAGGCCTTCTATGGCTGGCAATAATTTCACTTGGCAGGGCAATTAATGCACTTATCTTTCTATTCTTAGTCGTTTGTGTTTTAGGAGGCCAATCAGAACAACGTCAGACCCCTGCGGAGCTCAAGGCGGGCGTCGGGCCGGCTGAACAGTGCAACTTTACAGCTAAACATCCACCATTTCCTGGTGCGATACATCTGTGCTTAATGACAGGGAGCTCCTTCTAAACGGCTCTCTTGATTAAGATGGGTCTCCGCATCACCCCTGTTTATTCGCTGCCGAGATCGTTAGCTGGGATGTGCCCGCTAATGATGAGTAGTTTACAATATGGCGTACAGGCATAATCGGCCTCCTGTCATCTCCCGTGACGGAGAAGAAGCCATCCCAGCCTGTAGCTCCTCCATCCTGCCGAAACAGAGGCATCTCCGAAGCCTCACACCAATAAACAGGAAGGAAGTAAAACATGTTCCGTTTTGTTGATCGTTCACATCAGCGCTTCACAAAGCATGCTAGATGATTGGTACTTCAAATAAACTGCCAGAGGCAAGCGAGTTATCAGAATCAAATGCACCTTTATTGTCTGAGTCGGATTACGGGGGAAGTTTACCGCTGAGATGCATGAAACAAACTGCATTTTTATTACAGCTACCACAAACACACCCACCCACAACATCAACGCTGATTACTCTACAGTATATTCTTACTCTGCATTTGTGTGTGTGTGCGTCTATGTGTGTGTGTGTGTAGGTGATGAATGAATTGCAATAACGTGAATAAAGCTAAAATAAATAATTAAAGGAAACTGAATGGCATGTCGATGCATAGAAGAGGAAAAGAGAAAAGGATAGAGCTGGCAAGGGGAAAGTGAGCAGGAGAGCTGGTTATTTAATTTATGTTGGGAGTGGGAGAGACTGGCAGTGATACATGGGTTTGTTAGTCAATTGATAAAGGAGAGGAAATTTCTAAAAAACATTCATCACCGCGAGATATGGCCACCATACATCACCTATTTGCAAACAACAAGGGCTAATATTTATCCCTGGGAGGGACAGAATGACCCTCACACCATTCTGACTAAATGCAAGCACACAAACACACACATATGCATGCACACGCATACACACACGCACACAACCACACACACACACACACACACACACACACACACACACACAAACCATGACCTAATTAAGCCAAGAGAATAGAGGGTAATTGGAAAAATAACAGAGTATAAAGAAAACAAAATGGCACATATTTCACCCCTTTATTCTGAAACATGTGTATACTGTGTGTGTGCGTGTGTGTGCGTGTGCGTGTATGTGTAAGTGTAAGTAATACAGATACATATTGCCCCACTTGTAGGCTTTTACAGCTGCACTGGGGGCAGTAATGGAGTGTCTGCTAGAACAGCTCCAGATAAGAAAGTGGAGGAACAGAATCTGGTGGGCTTACGTGCTGAGCTGGATGTATTGTACCCTTGGTGTCAGGCAGAAACACTGTACACACTGTGTTATAATATAGTGTCTGTTAATGTATCTATGTGAAAACACACACACACACACACACACACACACACACACACAGAGAGTAAGACATTGAATCTTTCTGATACATTGCTGCAGGGAAAAAATGTCCTCTTTCTCTTCCCTAAGTCAATCCACTATGTGGGGAGTCTTTTAAATTGTCATGGCCAATATTTAATTATTCAATACAGTGTGATCAATCATGAGTTAATATGCCTCAATTCCTTCCCACCCACCCCCACCGCCTATTTTCATGCTTCCAAACCACACATTATTACACACAAACACACACACACACACACACACACAGAGTGAGAGCATTTTAGAGCTCAAAAAATAACATTTAATTTATTTAAATAAAGAAAAAACAAATACACCCCAATGCCTCATGAGAGGTTTCCATTTAAATCAAGAAACAAACAAATAAAAGTGTTTAATAAATGTTGCTACTGTGTGGGAGAGAGAGAGAGAGTGTGTGTGTGTGTGTGTGTGTGTGTGTGTGTGTGTGTGTATGTGGTGGGGGGCGGGGGGCTGTTCCCCCCTCACTCCTCTCACTCAAACACACTGTGGCCAATTTGTGTTGAGCCCGGTGTTGAGAAGGGACATAATTCCCCTGCTGTAATTGCATTTGGGGGGTGCCGGAGAGGTTTCATACACCCCCAGAGCCACTTAAGCATCAGAGAAAGCATCTCCAGGTCGCTCCAAGGGCAGCGCTGACACCCGCTGCCCTTTCATTCCACACGTAATCCCCCCAAATTCCCGATAAGAAGGCCAAAATAGATTCATCAGGGTTTGCAATTAGTCCTCTGGCGTGATACATGCACCTCTTGGTTTCAGAATGTGCAGCTGCGTCGCGGGTGAAGTAAAATTGTTAGCCACGTTTTGTGAACGTGAACTGGGAGAGACAGACAAGGAGAAGGAGACACATTTTGGGCTTTTTTTATTAATTCTTTATTTTTTTTTAGCTCCCTAAGTGACTTCTAATGAAGTGGATTTCAAGCAGATGCAGATGACACTGAAAGAGATCACGTTTGTCCTTGGCTGACAGAACCGTCTGCTTACATTTTAATCATATTTTAACTTTGTTAAAGGACTCTTTGGATTATTTGGGACATACGGTTCATGTGTAACATTATGCTCATTGTACAGATGAAAAACAAATCCATCCTCAAATAATTTGTGTTCATTTGTAAACTAACTTGTTTACCATTAATAAAGCTCTCAGTCAACACATCATTAGCATTGACTGTTTGAGAAAAGCTCTGTGTCAGTGCAGAGACACTCACACACACTATACATGTCAGTACAGACACTCTATAGGACATGTCAGTACACACACACTCTATAGGACATGTCAGTACAGACACTCTATAGTACATGTCAGTACAGACACTCTATAGGACATGTCAGTACAGACACTCTATAGTACATGTCAGTACACACACACTATATAGTACATGTCAATACAGACACTCTATAGGACATGTCAGTACACACACACTATATAGTACATGTCAGTACAGACACTCTATAGTACATGTCAGTACACACACACTCTATAGTACATGTCAGTACAGACACTCTATAGTACATGTGTATACACACACACTCTATAGTACAT
>JAODUG010000022.1:2487426-2500444 GCA_027564795.1 Aphredoderus sayanus | reverse complement strand
TGTAAACGTTGGTTTAATTTTCATTAATTTAAGGAATTTCACCCCCCCCCCCCCCCCCCCCCTTGCTTTTAGGGAGTCTGTCAGCTGACTGCCTGTATCTGTCAAGAGTATGCCCCCTCCTCTCTTCCTCTGTTTCAGCGCAGAGTCCCTTTCCCATTGGAGAGCCGCGTGTGTTGGAACCAGCCTTTCCGCGCTACGTCACAGCGCTATAAGGATAAAGCCCTGGCAGGCTGCAAGCGCAGTCTGCTGGATACTCGGGAGTGAGTGAGAGTCAGAGAGGCAAGCCTGAACCTCTGCGGTGCAGAGCTGGAAAGCTGCTTCTCAGCGAAATTCAGACGCCCAAACACCCTGCTTGTTTGCTATATTATTTTCTTGGCGAAAAAAGGACTTACCGCGAAGAAGTTTATCTGAGGACTGGTGCCTGTTCGAACCTATATACTTGGTATTTCTTTTTTGTTTATTATTGATGCTTTTTCTTTGTGAACACACTTCTACTGAAGAGACTGAGATTTTACTTTTGCACTGAGTCGCATTTCTTTCTACCTCCTGCTATGGTCTGTGTGCCAGATTAGCCCAAGAGAAGTAGGCTAAATGACGCAAATTCCGATGTCGTTTGCAGCGCATTAGTCTCAAAGTTTCCCCTACTTTTCTTCGTTTTCTTTTTTCTACCAATCACTCGGTGTTTCATGCTACAGCAAGCCAGTGCACAGAGGTGGAGGAGTCAAAATAACTATTGCACGAGACAAGAAAGGAGAGAAGAGACGTTGATTAACAAGTCAGTTTTTGCGACGATCGCAAGCACCTTCGCGTATCTGCAGAAGAGTCGCGACAACAACATGAGTGCAGAGCTGAACATGGGTCCTGAGCTCCCAAACAGCCCGCTGGCTCTGGAATACGTCAACGATTTTGACCTTATGAAGTTCGACGTGAAGAAGGAAGGCCTGGCCGGACTGGAGCGCGCTGGTGTGCGCCAGTGTAACCGTCTCCAACCCCAGGGCTCCGTGTCCTCCACCCCCATCAGTACGCCCTGCAGCTCGGTACCCTCGTCGCCCAGCTTCAGCCCCACCGAACAGAAGAACCACCTGGAGGAGCTCTACTGGATGCCGAACGGCGGCTACCACCAGCAGATAGACCCACAGACACTTAGCCTGACTCCAGAAGACGCGGTGGAGGCCCTGATCGGAGCATCGGCCCACGGCCACCCCCCACCTCCCCACGTCCAACAACAGTTGCAGCAGCAAGGCAACTTCGAGGGTTACAGAGGCCCCCACCACCACCATAGCCACCACGGCCATGCCCAGCAACACCACCACGCATATGGCGGAGGCATCCCTCACCACCCAGACGAACTCTCTGGGCACCCAGGAACACACAACCACCCACACAACCAACACCACCATCACCACAGCCAAGACCCCGACAGCCCGTCCCCTGTGTCTCCAGAGTCCCACCAACCTCTTCACCATCACCGACACCATCATCACCACGGCCATCTGAGCCAGTCGGCCCACCTCGGCTCCGGGGGAGGCATCAATGTGGAGGACCGCTTCTCCGACGACCAGCTGGTGTCTATGTCGGTGAGAGAGCTCAACAGACACCTGCGAGGCTTCACCAAGGACGAGGTCATCCGTCTCAAGCAGAAACGGAGAACCCTGAAGAACCGAGGATACGCGCAGTCCTGCCGTTTCAAGCGCGTGCAGCAGAAGCACGTGCTGGAGAACGAGAAGACCCAGCTCATAAACCAGGTTGAGCAGCTCAAGGCAGAGATCAACCGCCTGGCCCGCGAGAGGGACGCCTACAAACTGAAGTGTGAGAAACTGACGGGCTCTGGAGCCAGTAACGGGTTTCGCGAGGCTGGCTCCACTAGTGACAACCCGTCATCACCGGAGTATTTCATGTGAGTTGTAACAGACTTTCCTTGTGACTCTTTCCCCCTCCAAACCCCAACAACTGACGCTGATCAAATGAAAATTAACAACACCCTCCATACTGTTTATGGTCATACTAATAACAGTAACAAATATATTCATATTAGAATTATCATCGATCAAATACTATTCTCATATATCCTAATCATCTCTACATCAACGTGACAACTGAGATGCAAAGAGCAATGTAGAATGTCTGATCGGTCGCAGTATCTTTGTAGATTAGTTGCTTGTAGTGAAGAGACTTGTCTTCAAAGAAGAGGATCGGCTGATGAACCTTTTTTCACGTTTAGGCTACAGCTTTTAATAATATGTAAGTAGTGTGGGACGTCGAGGCAGTTGTCTGATTTTGTTCTCCAAACTTATGGCATTGTTATGAAACAACAAGTAGGCCTGGCCTCATAGCCTGCACAACCACACAGACAAGAGATATGTGACTCATTCGACAAGTGGGCCCATATAATCTGAGCGATTATCCACAACCAAGACTCCACGTTATGCAAACTTTACTTCTGTCTAATAACCCCTCGTTGGGGTATACATTTTATGCAACATCTCATTGATTTATTGCCTGCTTGGTTATATTCGAATATATATTGAAACAAAAATCTGCATTAAAATATTAATCCTGCATGCTGGACATGTATGGTAATAATTTCTATTTTGTACTTTCATCTTCTAGTGTATATTAAGAGCATGTCGTTGATCTGCGCTTCTCCATAGTTTCGGGTTAGAGAAATGCAACGGGGACAGTACAGCAGGACTGCAGTTATCACGGTGTGGGTTTATTCAGGCTTGTAAATATTATGCAACCGCAAATCTGCACACCAAGATTGAGGAGGCTGGTTTAAACTTCTTTTTTTCGTTGTGTCTTTTTTCCATTTATATATTTTTTTCACGTGGGGGGTGAGATATGGGCATTTTATGTTGCATTTAAATACAACAAACTTTGTGTGTCAAGTGCACTTTTGGATAATGATTTCTTAAGTTTTCATTTTGAATTTTGTACAAACCTCCCTTTAGGAACTCATACTAAGATAATTGTTTTAAACTGTTCCAAAACAAGTGCAAAATACATGTAGCATTATTTTGGCATATTCAGAGCGTATATCTATATTGTTGATGAGAAAACGTGTGTCTATATTATATTAGGCCCTTAACATCCAGTGCTAACTCACCAAACCATTGTTAAAAATTCTCAGTTCAGTCCTGTATAGAAAACAGTTATATAGGAAAATGTTCTGTAGCCTATCATCAATGCAATGTGGCTGTCGTGGCAGTAGTTTAGGGAGGAGTGTTGTCTTTTGTTTACTCTTGCGCAACTCCAGCCTTAGAATATCCCAATAAATACTTTTTCAGTTATCTTTATGGTTGACCCATTTTAGGATCACATGTAGCATATTATTATCCAATAATTTTCATAAATTAGAATAACATTTAAAAAGCTGTCCAATACATTGGGTGTATCGGGGGGGTTTATGAAGAGGTAACAGGTGGGTTGTTAAAAAAATAAATTAAAAAAATAACAGACACATGCTTTTTAATAAGTAAAAATCTTAGCGCTATGTTTTCCTGATTTTTATTCCTGCCGGTCAGTTAAAAAAAGGGATTCAGGTTGTGCAAATCCTCAAAATGAAAACTATGTGTATGTTATATAATACGTTGTTTTGTCAGTTTATATTATTATTTGATGATTCTGGTTCTGCTGGCCAGATGCATAGTTAAAGTTTTTATTTTAATGATTTAAATTAACTAACTGTCAGACCATATCGAATAAGCATGGTGCTTGCATTTGAAACTATTGTTGAAAAATCATGCATTTAACAATCTTTAGTTTGTTACTGATTCAACTGTGTTGAAATCAATTTGAAACTGCAGCAGCGGGTTGTTGTTTTGTTTTCAGCAATTCCATGTACTTTGCGATGAGGGGATCAATTTTCAATCCTGTTTATATAAATAAGAGTAAAACAACTAAATTTGAACTGTTGTAGTTCCATTCAGGCTGGTTTCTGTTTTGTCTTATTTTTTGGTTGTTTTTGGAATAAATTGTTTCCTATTTTGCTTATTAAAGTCATTGAAATGGCAATAATCACCTCTCAGATTTTTGTTTTAACATTCCTATGCAAAAAAAACAAAAGAAAAAAAAAGAAAAAAAAAAAAAAAATATATATATATATATAAAACATGTATAATTGTTCTGCACGGCATGTGATCAATATACGACTAACAAAGATAATATGACAACAACAAACAACTTTAGGAGGATACGTAAACCTAAACGTTTTTATTGGTTACTATACGTACTATAGATTCTGGTATGGTATTGTAAGCTATGTATTATATACAGCAAAAAGGCATAGATATAAAGCAAATATATGAATGGAACAGTAACCATACATGCTTGGCTTGCAAATTACCAATCACTTGTTTTATTAAACTAAAACCGGGTCTGCCAGTTTGTGCAGAGCTGCAGGGAGATTCCGTGAGGCCGGCCTGTGTACTGACTGCCATGCTGACTTTTGCAGAAATCCCGTATTGCTCGAGCCCACGGTAAAAGGAGATATTTGACCTTGCACTGAGCAGTGATTCAAACTTTACACGAAGTGGAATGTATTTATTATTATAATTTTTTTGTTATGAACGTGCTTATAGGCCAACTGGCTTACTGTTACCCACAATTGTAACTTTCGACATTTCTTTGCTGTTTTCATAAAGGATGTGTGTGGGTTGCTGTGGCTTCTGAACGCCGTGACCCCGATACCTGTCATAGCGTATCTCGCACGTGTAAATGCACTGGTGTAAATCAGAGGCAAATTAAGATTTCAAAAGTGCTAATTCCCTGGCAGTATTATAACAATAATCTACATGTACACCTGCAATATAGCCTCCCCTGAGTGGAGGAGCAAGGTAAAGAATAAACACCCGTTATTGAGAAAACATTATTCAAATGTAATCTGCATGTTAAACTATAGTGTGACAATAGAAGCAGAGAAGACGAAGAGAGTAAGTGTTGATCTGCTCTGGGTTTAGAGTTTCTGGTGTCAGAACATTATCTGCCCCGTGTCTGCACATTCTCAAGGACAAAACCGCTAGGCAGGGAATCAACCAATCAGACCCGGGAAAGGCCTGTCTGGTTTACATTTTCTCTCTCTATCGAGGGGGAGAGGGGCCAGTGCTACTGGAGCCTAACGGCACGAGTGCAGCTGGGGTGAGCCAGTCAGAGAAGAGGTGGGACGATATAGATTACCATAATAATAAATAACTCACAGATTGTCTACCAATATAACTTTGATTTTTTTTTTGTGTTTTCTCTCGCTATACTGTGAAGAGAACAGTAAACCATTGGGGGTAGGAGGAGTGGGGGGCTTCGGGTCTTGGCATCAGAATTCAACACATTGTAGCTTTCCTTTCTGCCCAGCTGGGTGCAAATAATTGAAAGAGAAGTTTGGATTTGATTTGTTGCAGTGCTGTTGGCACATTATCAATTACTGTAAATACATTGTATATAAGCACAATACCCAGTTTTGATTTATCACCTAATTTAGTGATAATGATAGAGTTGTTACAGCTACTGTAAACGTAACATTAAAACAATTATATAGAATATATTTACACCCTGATTTATAATCATGTGATTCAATTCAAATAATACGGTTAATTGGGCACAATAGAAGGCGTGTTGTGTTATTGCAGGTTTAGCATGGCTACCTGTACGTAACTACAAGTGCAAAGATGGGACAATGCTCTGTTAATCCAATTAAACACAGATTGCTTTTACCCCAAATACTTACATTGTACAAAACGTGCTTGCATTGAAGTGGAGCCCAGTCTCAGGACAAATGGTGCTCGAGAGAAACCTACAGCGGAAGCCAGTGGAAATATACAGTACGTATAGAGTGAGAACAGTGAGAGAGGGAGAAATAAGAGGAAGTCGGGGCTGAGCTTAGCTGGATGGAAGAGCCAAGGACACAGTGACCAGGCGTACTGTAATGATTTTAGTCTCCGATCACACATTCATGCCCCCCACAGAGATCCTATCTGCATGCAGTCAGCCTGCACCTACTGTAAGGCTTCTGGTACGAGCAGCAGCCCAAAGCCCAGAGAAAGCAGCCCAGAGAAAAACATCACAATAGCCCTTCCGACCTCTTTAAGGGCTCTGCTAAAGCACAGAACATTTACAGAGTTGAGTAATATCATTTACTGTATGTTTAATCACCTTTTAACTTTAAGTCTGGTGCTTTTGTGCTTTAATAGATTATACACTGTTACGTTGATTTCATTGCGTTGTATAAAGTCTGTTTAGGCTGTCACGCAAATATGCACACACTTATGAATGTGTGTGTGCGTGTACAGTGCAAGTTTGTGCAAACACGTGCACATGCACACACAGTTTCCTTTGTTCCTCTTGAGTCATCCAAGTGTTCACTGTATCTCCCTGTTGTTTCTGCACATATCTCCAGTGTGTGCATTTCAGACAGGCTGCTGGGATCTCTTAGTGCTCACTGCGCTGGGCCGGAGTCAGCAGCAATCAATCTCCCGCGCCATCTTCTTTTTGTTTCTCCCTCGTTTTCCCTCCTTCAATCTTCAGCCCAGCCCGACCCTGTCTGGGGTTCAGATCCAGACAGCATCAACGCATCTGCTAATTATCCTCAGGATGTCTCTCGCTCTCTCTCTCTCACACACACGCACGCACGCACAGGTGTTTGACAACAAATACATAAACAACAATTCATCTGTTCCTCATACTGTCCACTACTGGTTGGGATGCACAAATACAGATATTTCATTCATGCTCTTCAAATGAATAAAGCAGCCTATACAAGGTTCAGTCTTAAGTTGACCCATTTTAAGTGAGCTACTGTAATTGTTGACCTGTCAAATGTATACACATACAGACATATGCAGACAGGTGCATGCCTGAGCATGTGCACACAGAACACACAAACATGACTGGCATGCACAATTCTGTATTAGTTTTTAACCAGTTTTCAAGTTATCATTACGCATAACAATATACGGTATAGGGTTGTTGTGCAGTGTTGTGTGCAGTAAGGATATTGAAAACTGGGTGATTTCACAGACCAGGTTCATCTCAGTGTGTTGTGGGTGATGCATTCTTTACCTTCATGGTCACAAACAGACCATGGTTTGTATGATGGATACCTATGGCCATGGCCGCAGTACGTCGATGAAAGTGACCCATGTGTACATCCCTGCTTCCGGGATGTGAAACCCAATTCCGGGTGGGATTGATCCATGTCTGGCCACTGCAGGGATGAGGCCGGAGGGAGACGATAAGAGCAGACACCGGGCGGTTAATGATACCTTGGAAGCGTCAACTTCCACCGCAAACTGGACGCAATTGTGTCTGCCTTTTAAAGGATCATATCTAGCCACTAGCTGAGTATTGAGCGCTGAAAAATAATGAAATAGTACATAAAGCAATAAATAATATTTGAAATAATAACATTGAAGAGGTTTAAATAATATTGAAATGGCTTTCATTTCTAACATTTACACTTCCAGAAAGGAACATAAAATACTGAAATCTATTCGGAGCACAGAAAATTACTCATAGTGGAACAAAATCAAAACTTGTTTTATCTGTCCACAGATCTTTTTTTTTTTATTCAATGTAAATTAACTTAAGATACATTTGCCTGAAATATCTTTCAATCCAGACAATATTACAATATAATTTCCCATCATCTGTGTAGCATCATTTTACCAATATACTGTGTACTGTATATATTGATTATAGCTTAAGACTCAGCTCTCACTGGGCGTATAATGCAGTTCAACAAGCAAGACATTAACTTTCAAAAACTGTAATCTCCTTTTCCAAAACATGAAACTTGAAGTTCAGCCAGATGTGTCTCTATATGTTCCACCCATACAACAACGCTACCTTATTTGGTGTCTTTTTTTACCTTTTGTTGCTGATGTGTGAGGATTGCATCTCGGCCAGCCATCAGATGCTACATTAGTTACATTTGGAAGTGGAGATGCATGATTCTATTGCGACATGTTTAAAATAAAGGTGAAAAGACAGGTGTTTGAAGGTCTGAGATTTATCATGGAATATGTTGCTACTGGAATGGCATAGCATTTTACAACAATTGTTTTTCGTTCCAGCTGTTTTACCTTGAATGTGTATGTGTGTATGTCCATGTGCACACACTGTGAACTGTCTGCGCCCTGTGTACCTGGGCCGGCCTTTTGAAGCTATGGGATGTGAGGTAAATAATTGAATGGATCCATTAATAAATAAAGTGCAGGAGAGAGGGAGGTAAGGAAAGGAGAGCTGGGAAAGACAGGTCAATCATCTTTATAATCACAGCACTGGGCGTGGCAGGACTGCAACCCCCCCACCCACACACACACACACACACACACACACCCACTTAAACAGCTTCCTTATCTCTCACCCTCTCTCTCTCTCTCACCCTCTCTCTCTCTCTCTCTCTCTCTCTCTTTCACTTTCTTCCTTCCCTTTTCTCCCACCACCCTCGCTTTGTCTGTGGGAGGTGTCTGGAACTAATATGCATTAGTGGACTCTGACTAGGTGCAGGACGTGGCGCTTTCCAACACACTTCCTGTCCAAACCAAAGGGACTGGGCTACTTCCTGTCAAACAAGTGGCGTGACCTATAACATGGCGCCGCCAGGACATAGCCAGGTTCAGGCCTACTTACTCTACAGTAAACCCCTGCTAAATGATTTTCCAGTAGACCTTGGTAAATAAGGTAGGGGTCGTTTCTGTGTCCTACAATATGCTGGGGTTGTTTGTTTTTTTTCAATGGAAAACTTGCAGAGGGAGCGGCAATGGGAAATGTTGATACAAAACTGTGGTTTTAAATAATGTGGTAGTTAAGGGGCTCCATTATCAGCTGCTTAACAGCCACAGTGGCTCTTTTTCAAGTTCCTTTTAATAACCTCACCTTTTTTACCTCGCCTCCAAGAAATCTTCAGAACATTTGGAATGTACATGTTGTATACATTATTAGTGTGTACAATGACACACTTCACTGTTATAGTAATAGTACTCCAAGTACTGTACCACAGACCTCGGCCCACTTATGCTTGACAGGTTGTATAGGGGAAGGGTAGGGAATCATGTGAGACTATGAGCTCAGGTGTCAATTTCAAACCAAAACAAGCACCTTTGTGTAATACTGGAGTAATTCTGGGTATAAATGCGAGGAGTAGCTCATTAAAGACACACCTGCAGGATGTCACACAACCACGGCCACAAAAACAACTCACTCTCTCTTTCTCTCTGCTATGTGCTTCTTCACACGTTCTCCTCTGGTTCCGCCTGCGCGCTTGTCTTCCCGCTAGACTTCTCGTTCTCGGGACCTTCATTTGTATTTTACAGCCTGATCTCTTTTTAGACTTCCTCGTTTGGAGTTGCCACAACGCTCCCCGCTGCCAACATCTGTAAGTGGTTTGGAGGCGAGAGACAGCATGGAAAAACATCAAAAAAGAAAAACAGCAGCGCTGCACTCTACCAGGGTCAGATAGGACAGAGGCTGTGGCGCAGAGGGAGGGATAAAGGCTGAACTGGGATCAGGAGCCACGGATAGGCTGCAGGTTAGCCTGTCTATAGCTGCGAGAACAAGGTCTTCACTGGTGCCAGCCTGAGGCAGACATGCAGAGCTCACCTTGCAAAATACACACCATCTTCTCAGATACCTGGCAGTTACTCAGCAAAGTGCTAAACCAAACCAAACCAAAAAAAAAAATCAGATAATGGTTTAAATATGTTTGCACGTGCTTGTGTGTGTGTGTGTGTGTGTGTGTGTGTGTGTGTATCTATGCACGTGCATGCATGCATGAGTGTGTGTGTGTGTGTGTGTGTGTATGTGGACGCACCCTACACTGGGGGATTGCTAGGGATTGACCCCAATCACGTGTGAAGTTTAGGCAGGTCGGATTTAAGATGTGGCGCTTTTAAAGAGATTATGTTATTGTAAGAGATTAGGGGAAGTAGATACATTGAAGGCAGCTAATGAGGGGTTTGGCCCCTCCCCCAACTGCCAGCCTAATTCAGAACTCACTGTCCTGGTGATAATACACACTACAATAGTCTTATTGTGGCATTATGGGCTTTACATTGTTGTGGTAGTGAGAAAGAAGCTCTCTGTTGACAGTGTGGTGCATATGGAGGTTCAGATGATTGTTTTTCCTTGTGTGCTGTTATGTTTCATTGACAGAGGAAAGAGAGAGAGAGAGAGAGAGAGAGAGAGAGAGAGAGAGAGTGTACAGTAAGGTCTCATTAGGTAATGAGAATGATAACAGTGCATTGGGTTTTAGCGAGGGGTGGTGAGGGGAGGGGAACATGTGTGTGTGATTTGCGGCATAAGCACATACCATTTAATTGACACAAGTTCTTTCTGTCTCACGATTGGAGCAGAGCTGTCCTCTACAAGTCTGCTTTGGCCCTTCTCTGTCCTTGACTCGGAGGGCAGAGAGACAGATGTGCTAGGAGAGCAACCTGGAGATGGCAGCGGCTACGGAGGTTGGAATATTGGACACATGTAAACCAGTTTTATAGGTCACTCCTCCACACTGTGCAAGAACAAAGAAGAAGCTCTGTTTAAGTTCAAAAGAATCAAAATATCTGAATGAAATGTATTTTAAACGGAGCTCCGTGCAGACAGGTTTCACCTTTTGCATGGAGCTTTCCCTCCCCACCCCCACCTAAGTAGGCAGGTATTTTTACCCAGGATAAAGTGCTGACCCTGTCCCAGGTAATTACACCCCTGTTGGGCCCTGGCACAGACATGTCAGGGCGGTGCTGAGTACACCTTACACCTCAGCGTTGGGCAAACCACACTTATCTCACAAGCTGGGAGAGTGCCTTGCTCCACATGAGGGGCAGGTAGGCGGGCATACCCGAGGCAAGCCCAGGAAAGCCTTCTCTTGGCTGAGGCACTATGACGCCCCCTCCCTCCCCCATGATCGTAGGAGCTGAGCTTTGGCTATTGAAAAACCAAAACATAAAAATGAATGCCACAGTAAAGGATCCTAGTCTTTTCGCCCAGCTTGTGGTTCATTTCCTGGCACGGGTTCAATCCAATAATCCCTAAGAGGTTTAGTTAAATTCAAATCACTAATAACATAATGATCGTGAACGATGAACCTTATCGCAAGTCATACAGTAGCCTATTTTATTTTCTTGGAGGCCGCTTTCAAGGAAAACAAATGCTCATATAAACATGATATGTGTTCACTGATGCATTTAGAGACGTCCAGTCATATCGGTAAATGTACAACCCAACAATACTGAACAAAATAATGTTACCAGTGCATCATTTACCTAACCCTGTACTAAAGCATGTTGACATCAGTATAATCCTAGTTATAAATCCTGTACCCTCCATAGCTGAATTCTATTCTGTGCCATGTCTGCGAGGCTAATGTCTGTGCCAAGCACAGAGTACATGTGCTTTTAAGACACTGCATAGGAAATCTTGAGGCTCACTCAGCTTTACAAGAACCTTTCACTCCAGTGTATCTATATATCTCCCACTCTTAAAGGCACGTTCCATGGAAACTATGTGCTGTGTGTTGCTTAGCAAAGCAGAGGCCGAGGGAAATGGCTGTGGTCAGACTGTAGACCTTGAGAGACATACTGTAGAGAGACACCGAAAGAAACACAGAAGCAGAAAAAGGGGAAAGCATATAACCATTTGTTTGTCTCCCTCCTATATGTGCAAACACAGTATGTACTGTACACTTGTACATGCATGCACAAACGCACGCACACACACACACACACAAACGCACGCAGACGTGCACCAGCGTTGTTCCAGTGGTACTGTGTATAATAATACACTGGTGAGAATGTGCCACTGCATGTTAATTCTCCCTTCACGCTTGCATTGAAGAACACAGAGCATCTAATTGATGTTAAACAAACTGCTGACCCAGACCCAGGATGGTCTGTCCCTGACACACACACACACACACAAACAGATAATCAATAAAACATCCAAAATGAGCATCTGTAGTTACAATAAATAATTACAAATATTTTGCTGTTATTATTATTATATCGTCCTGCACACACCCACAGTCCCCTTCCAAAATACATTTAAAGAGCAAGTGTAGGAGTGTGGGTGTGTGTATTGGGTTGTGAGGGTGGTCCTATCGATGGGTGGGGGGACCTGAGAAGGTAAACTTCTAGTTATCCTTGTCACACACACACACACCCACGCACACACACACACACACATATCTAGACGCGCACAGGCACACACCAGCCCCTGAAGGAAGCTCCAGGGAGGCACAACGACACCTTTGTGCGGGCCAGATTTCCCATGTCTCCCTGCTGCAGCACACAGATAGATCATCTCCGCATTGCCTGCTGTATGAAGGGCAAGTGCATGCATGCCACAGAGAGCGAGAGAGCGAGAGAGAGAGAGAGAGAGAGAGAGAGAGAGAGAGAGAGAGGAAGGAGGATTTGTAACAGAGGCGAGAGCTGAGACCCCCATTGTCATTTTCCCTTTGCACTTTGTTCTCACCGCATTTTCTTGTTTCCACTGTCTTTCCTCCCTTCTCAGTTTGACACCCCCCCACTCTCTCTCTCTCTCTCTCTCTCTCTCTCTCTCTCTCTTGCTCTCTCTCCCCGCAGAGGAATTCAGTCTATCCGTTGGGACTGAAGCTCTTTGAAGGTGATCCAGAACTGTGCTGCGTGCTGCCTCTGTTGCCTCTGCTCTCCTCCCCCTCTCCATTCCCCTCCTCCCCCCCTACCCCACAACCCTGCTCCGCCCTCCACCTGCACCTCTCAGGCCTGGCAGGGGGGAGGGGGGGAACCTGGATCCCGCTCAACCGAGAGCAGCCGCTACTCCAAATCAAGGCCCTGGCTCCACTGCGGGGTGCCGCAGGCCTCGGCTAGCCGTCACACAGCCACGGAATGGATTGACGGCAGAAGAGCAGAGGAAGATGTCAAGGAATAGAGCAGGCTGTATGAGTGGGTCTGACAGAGAGGGAGAGAGGGAGAGGAAGAGGGAGAGGAAGAGGGAGAGAGGGAGAGAGAGTGAGAAAGGGAGAGAGTGAGAGAGAGAAAGACAGAGAGAGAGAGAG
>JAODUG010000022.1:2460535-2463324 GCA_027564795.1 Aphredoderus sayanus | reverse complement strand
CTCTCTCTCTCTCTCTCTCTCTCTCTCTCTCTCTCTCTCTCTCTCTCTCTCTCTCTCTCTCTCTCTCTCTCACCCCCGTCAGTATCCAAGTCTCTTTCCCATTTTTCCAGACATGGACTCTGTATTTTGACCTGCGGTTATTCTCTATGAAGGAATGTTCCGTATGGGCCAATACGCTATTGTGGTCACCCCCTTGAAAGAAGTACATTTTCATACAAGGCAATAGCATCGAATCAAGACCAAATCAATAGCAATTGCCGTGAGTAAAGCTTTAGGTTGCCCGTGATTATATTGTATTTATTTTCCTCCGGTGGATGGAGTCAGTATTGCCTTGCTGATATGTATTTCTCCTGCCCCTTCTCCCTCACATCTCATATCATGTCCTCATGTGGATCAGGCGCTAACACAACCCTGTGGCTCACATTCAATCAGCGCGCCTCATCAATGTGAAGTGCAGCGCCGTAAAGGTGAGCCACAAATGCCACTCTATAGCCACCCCTAGCCCCACCCCGCCCCTCTCCGCACACCTCTCCCCACCAACCCCCCGTTCCACCCTTCTATATTTGTGTTCTTTCCCCTATCAGCCCCACCCACTCTACCCCCACCAGATAGTGATAGCGTACATGTTATCGGCGGCAGTGCTCGGCACGGCGTGTTTGCTGCGAGAGGTAAGTGTGTTCTCCGCTGATATCTTCAGGCAGCCCCTATCGCGTTCACCTCCCCCTGTGCTGCGGCCCAATCAAAGTCCAGCTGGGGCGGCTATTGACGGTGGACTTTGAAGGCATGGGGAAAGATGAAAGGGGCGCAGCGGCGGGCGAACTGTGCACGCGCAGGCTGGCGCACGGCACATACGAACATGTTCACGCACACACCCACACGCACGCGCACACGCACATAAAACAGTCAAGTGCACTTGGGCCATAGACTGCTGTAGCCCCTGGCTGTTGTGGGGTAATAAAATGATCCATGTCGACTGCAGGGGAAGATGACTGGGATGTGGCCATGTGTCTCCTGCAGCTGCTGCTGTCATCACACCAATGCTTTTCACTGCGTTTTACTTCGGCTTTAATTGTATGGATTTCACTGATTTCCCTCCAACTATCACGACCTGCTTGGGTTTAAGTAGCAAAACAACATGGTGAAAGCAGGATCATTTATGTCTTGGACTCTGCAGGGACATGGTGTTACACGTGCCACCAGTAGGGGTCTCAGTAGGGGCTGCTGCCGGTATACAGAAGACCCCTGGGTGGGCTATTGCTCCTGCCCCACCTTCCACCACTGTGGTTTACCTCTTTGGAAACGCCGGCTATGCAGCTGGCACAAAATGGCTACCAGATGCAGGAGTCTGGCATGGGCAAAAGTTGGCCCCAGAGAAACTCCTCTCAGTAGGCCGAGGAGTCAATGGTAAACTGCATTTAATAACCTGCATCATCAGCTTCAAGACACAAACTCAGACAGAGCGAGTGATCAGATATGTGTCAGTGCCCATATGGTGTGCACACACACACACACACACACACACACACACACTAATGTAAACTAAAAGTATCTACTCTTACAGTATATACCTCAAACTGCAGCTTCATTAAAGGAGTCTAGACTTGTACTGACAGCTCACCTCAGTGGTTGTACCACTACACCTCAACTAGCTACACAGAGAGGAATCCACATTACACTTACAGTACACCTACACACGCCTACACACACACACACACACACACACACACACACACACACACACACAGAGGGTGTATGAGGTGAGAGGTGGTGCAGATCCAGAGATCATCTGCAGAGAGAGAGAGAGATGTCATTACAGGTCCCACCCAGACGTGATGTGACTCTTTACACAGAAGGTGTGTTTAGAATCTGTGACGTGTAGGCCTCCTGCCTTACTGTATCTACTGCAGCAACATAGATCTGCCTTCATGGCTTCATTTGAAATCACTTGATTGATGTCTGCTAAAGTAAATTTGAATTTTAATGTTTTGATGTAAACCCTTGTGAGACTACTGTAAAATGCACATATTTCTCTAAATGTGGCTGCTTGCAGAAAGGCACTCTTCATAGAGAGGCAATGGAGCTGGATAATTATGGGTTTTGTGTTCGTGTTTTGTGTGTGTGTGTGTGTGTGTGTGTATATTGAGGCTGGTTGGGGAAAAAAAATACTGTTGTAATTTTTACAGTGAATTCCAGCTTGATAACCAGAACCAGCTGCCCTCTGTCTCTTGAGCAAACACACATGCACACAGACGCAAATCAACGAAAATGAGAGATTTGCCCCAGGCAAATATAATGATCAGAAACTATCGACGATCTTCTGCGGACTCAAACGATTACGACGTGAGCGATAGCATACATCATACAGTACATGTAGGCAAACACACCAAATCCCCAATCCATGGCAGACTGTCTGTCTCACTCCAGTCTCATTCGTACAACAGAGATGTTGCACACACACACACACACACGCACACACACAGGAACACACAAGCATGCACACAGCAGTCATCAATAACATACACAGGGAGACACAGGGTGGTTTATATCACAGTAGAGCCTGTGCAAATGCAGTTCAAACTGCTAAAATATCTCTGGCAACCCTTTATCAGTAAAACATAACAGGTCTCATCCCTATACCCTTCTATCTCCATGATGCACAGATAGGCTTTTCATATCTCTCTGGAGCTTTCTGTGTGACCTCATACAGTGAGGGCCAGATCAATCTGGATTGTTGCAGTGTTTAAAAAGTAGCAAGGAGCAAAGTCTCACCGTAGACGTTACACCTATGA
>JAODUG010000022.1:2443035-2455535 GCA_027564795.1 Aphredoderus sayanus | reverse complement strand
GTGGGGAAGGGGAATGGGGTCTTGAGCTGGGACCCCGTGGTAAGGGGGTGTTTTGACTGGGTGTTTTAGCATCTGAGGAGTGCATCTCGCCAGGCAAACGCATGTCGTCAGGGTGCTGTAATTCTAGTGTGTGTTAATGGCTCTCTTAGCACAGCGGTGAAGACGCTTAGAATCTCTGGATGTGATTTAGTGTGCAGCGATGCAAGCCGGGACACGACCCAAAGATTCAAACTGTGGCAACAAAGTGCACACGCACACACACGCGCACGTGCACGGAATCACACATACATTTAAAACTGTGGGGAGGGAGCTTGGGGGAGGGAAGAAACTGCAGCAAATACAGAGAAAATAATGCAAGGAACCAGTTATAAAGAATGCCTTTTTACAACTGAATAAACAATTAGACATTCAGTATAAATAACTCGACAGCCATTACTTTAGTTAAAGTAGAACAAAGAGAGATTATGTTATTATTAACTGAGATTAACGCGTTATTACATTTAACATTTACATGTTAAATGTAGTTTAATGGTGAACTGCGCGGTGCTGTGTTTGTATTAAACTCTATGAAATATATGCCAAGCCTTTTTACACGGCCAATTGAATGGCATTACAGTCAGACATCATTCATGAGGCCAGTCACTTAGCAGCCATTAAATTGTAACGATGTTTGTGTTTATACAGCTTGGCTGCAACCGAAACAAAAACATACGTCCTCATTTAGCCACCACAGTCTAATTACGCCCATACAAACAAGTCATTTTTAATCTACCAATTACAGATGAGAAGAGGAAGGAGAGATCTGCCTGACCATCCATCACAAGTTTGTGGCCAGCGACTGTTATAAAGTACATCACCGCAATGATACAATTGACAATTGTGGTGTTCTTGTGAAATGAAAGTAAAACAAATAGGACAAAGGAAAACCAACAGTTCTCCATAATGCATCACCACCATGCAGCAAGTGGCAATGCCTTTGGGTCATATCCGGTTGCTTTGCCCAGAGCCAGACACCTGCCGTGGGTTGGCTCCTATAGGAAATGAGCCCCCGAGCGTGGGACAGGCCTGAACCTGGGTTACCTGTGTTTATCCTGGATCAGCTGAATGTCTACAGCACAACACCATGATACGTGTGATTTGGGTATGCTGTGATTGAGATACAGATTGGGAAATAACACACTGTGGTCATGTTAAGAAAAGACTGGTAGATGAATGATGAGATTTGTCCTCCTTGTTAGAGCTCGTTGCCACAGGTTACACTATGTCCTACTTCTGTCCTCCAACAAAAATAACAGACTAGGCCAAGCCTGACAGGCAGGAAGGGTACGAGTATAGGACGGGTATAAAGGTATGGGTAGAGAAAAGAGAAGTGAGGGGAAAATAGATATGAGGGGATAATGTGGGATACGAGGAGTGATGGGAAGAGCAGGGAGAACCACCAAGTGAAAAATAAAGTGAATGAAAGAGACACAGAGATATGCCCCTATCCTTTTAAAAGTTAGTTGAATCTCCAGAGGTTTAATTGAATTTGAAATGAGTCGGGAGGTAGAAAGTTAGCAGAAGCTCTGGGAGGCTTAGCTGAGGAGATGAAGAGCCAGAGAATGACAGCAGAGGAGGCGGAGGAGAAGAAGATTCCAGAACAGAGACACACGGAGGAGTCCTGTGTGAGGAAATATTCGGCCACGCACAGGTAAATTGATCTCATGGGAGAGAGTAATAGTAGGCTAAAAGACATGCAGGAAGATATGCATTGGAAAACATTGGGGATGGAACAGGAAGGATATGAATAAAGGACAAAAGATATTGCAAAGTGGAGAAAAAGGATATAGTGAGAGGGACAGAGAGAGGAATAAGAGAGGGAAATAATATAGAAAGTACAACAAGAAGGAGAAAAGTGAATAAAATAATGCACACAACAAACTGAAACAAAGACCATGAAACAAGAAAGAAAGAAAGAAAGAAAGAAAGAAAGAAAGAAAGAAAAGACCAAAGATACGTACAACAAATGTATGTACAAACACTGGAGCCAGAGGCAGTGACAATGGGACAAGGACACAAGCAGTCGACAGCAAGAGCAAACCCGGTCCAACGTGCGCCTGCGCGGAACTGTGGGCCGAGAGGTGCAGGACTCCAGAGCAAACACAGCCTCACAGAGAGGCTGTTGTCTGGACCAGGGGTGGGCCAGGGGTGGGCCAGGGGTGGGCCAGGGAAGGGCACAGCAACGCACAGATGTGAAATGTGACAGATCTATTTTGAACCTTCCCCACAAGCACCCCTTCAGACTGTACATGCTGTCAATGGCATGACACCCAGTGACACCTAGTGAAGCTAATGTAAATATGAACACAAACACAAACATATGAAAGTATTTTGGATTTTGACTGTCTGTCTGTTTTGGTCAAATCTTGGGAGTTTTGCGTTTTAGTAAAATATTCAGTAGAAAACTGAATATTTTATGTTTTCAGGCATGTTTATTGAGGTTCAACCTCAAATTGTACTGTGACTGGATCCTTCATGGTCACTCTTATAGGTCATCATGTTGATCAGGTCTTGTTTCTCAACAGCCCAGTGTGTCACAAAAGAAAAACAGAAGTAGTGAACAGTTTCTCTTGCATAATCAAACTTCTCCATACATCTTGAATTGGCTAACACATGTTTGGGAAGATAAGACGGTGTTTAGAGTGCATTTATTCACATCAGTTAATTTCACAATGGTTGACATTTGTCACTGGCACTGATTCAAATTAATCAAAAATACTACTTCAGAAGCTTGGGCTGGGAACCTCTTATCAGTAGTGGTTGAATGAGATGATTAAAGAAAATGAATGCATGATTAGGTCAAATAAAGTATGGTATGGTAAGTAAAGCTACAAATAAGGTGCATTAAGTTGGGTTGTGAATAAACTGTAATGATACTATATAGTAATACTGTATTGTGCAGTAGGAGAAGCAGGCAGTTGTCAATACTCATTTAAGTTAAAGGTACTCTATACGATATTTTATACATTAATATAGTAGCAAACACGTATTTCACACTCCAAAGTTGTTACGACCCGAGATTTCCCCTTTGTTTCCATAGCCAGCCTTGCCCATTTATCTGTGGCCCTTGAAGCATTTGTTCTGGTGCTGATCCTCTAGTAGGACATCTAATGGCAGAACATTATATATATATATATATATATATATATATATATTCACTTTAAATACAAGGCCAAATACACTCACAACCCTGTTCGAATTATGTCAAGACAAGATTTAAGATTAGAAAATAAAGTTCTCTAGACTGAACTTGAACTAGGATTTAACTGTCAAATGCTATGCTGTCTAGCCCAAAAACAATAAATTATGGTTGGGATACTCACATTCCTGCTAAGCATACTGTATGCCAGCTATCAGGCAGACTACATGACTGGTAATTACAACAGCAATTACAATAACTGTTTGGGTAACTTTTTACAGACTGAGACAGGAAACAAACATGTTTTCTATTTGTGATGGACCTTCAATGATTTGTAATTATCAGCAACACTGTAGGAATAAATAAGGCCAAAGGTTTATGTGTAGGGTAAGATACTTGAGTATAGGAAAAGGAGGACCAACCAATAGCCAAACACTGGTCTGATAAGACAACAAACAAACAGTACTGCAGCCTTAGCTATCTCATTAGCTTCACGCAGCCCTCCTCTTGTCCCCTCCACCCTCCTTGTAATCCATTTGGTCCCCACTTCCCCTCTGATCTGCTTCTCTTCCTCCTTACATTCTGTTCCTCTCCTCCACCAACCCCCCCCATTTCCCTCCATGCTGCGACTTTGAAACAAACCCACTCTCCATTTGTAGAACAACCCACCATCCACCCCCCACCCCCCCATCCCATCCACCACCCCCCCCACAACCTCCCATACTGATGGTGGGGCCCATCGGGCGCCAGGCGAGAGGGGTGATTATGCAGGCAGCTGTCAGCCCTCTCAGGTGAGCCCCCCCAGGCGACAGTTCAACTGCAGCAGACTGAGGCTGTGCCACTGCCTGACGGGAGCAAAGAAGCAGCCAAAGAAAAGAATGCTAATGGATCAAATCAGATAAGGGCTGAGATGAGATGAGGTAGCGCGACGGGGAAGAGGATGGGGTGCTGCCAGGCGCCCCTGATCAGCTGTCACTCAGACGAGGCCTAATCTGTGTGTGTGCACGTGTGTGTGTGTGTGTGCGTGCGTGCGTGAGAGGAGGAAGCATTGGCCGCCCTGGATTATGCCCCAAGCCACTGCCATGTTTTCCTTCCGCGCTGCCTTCACGTACCATAGATGAATCAGGGGTGTGAACGGAGCGAGGGAGAGGATGGCAAAAGCGATGGATGAATGTGTCTGGGAGGCAATAGGGAGCGCGCCTGCTCTGTTCCTTTATTCCTCCCCTAAAACGTCTCTCCCACACGCTACCTAGCGCACCCACCGCTGCCTCCTTCACTCCCTCCATCTGCCTCCGAGCCATACTTCGGAAGAAGCAACATATCAAAACGTAACGCCGTTTGCTTTTTGGAATAATGCTGAGTTCAATATTATTCTGTTTTGAAGCCCGCTCCTGCGCTTGCCTCTACTCCAGGGCAGCCCTTTATGAGGAGAGATGAATCGCCGTCACTTAAGGGCAGTCAAACAGCCTCCTGTGCAGCGGGAAACCCGTGATTGAAACGTACTAGGGTGAAAGCTTCAGCTCGGCTCCTTTACCCTCCACTGATAGGACACATATCTCACCGTGTGATATGAGAGTACACAGCGTATGTTTAAGGCCCATACATGCCACGTGTGAATAACGTGTGGTGACGGCAGGTCCAGAGGGATACATCATCTTTAGTTCAAGAGGCTTGAACAAGGACGTGCATGTTACGTTGTATTTTTTTCAGCTGTGAATTCGTTGAAACTCCCCCCTCCCCCGGTGCCGCGATGATCGCCAGCCATAATCACAGCTCGCTGGAAACCCACCACGCTTTGGCAGGATTTGACCCGAATACCTTCAGACGCCACCAGCCTGCTTCGCCACTTAGCCTTTTCTTAGCCCTGTCCTCACCCCATCCCTGGCAGATGGTTTTAATTAATATAGATGTGATAACGAGATTCACCACGATTAATACACACAGCAGTTATGGATTTAAGTGCTAGGGATTCCAGCTAATATGATTAACAGCAGTTGGAGTGGGGGCATCTGGCGGATGATTTGAAATGGAGAAGGATTGGAGCAGAGTGTATGGAGCATTTGTGTATGTGTGTGTGTGTGTGGAGAGAGAGAGCATATGTGTGTCTATGTGCGTGCCTGTGGACTGAGGAGGAGGGTAGTGCAAGGATACTGTAGATCTAGCGTCGCGCGATGTTATTTGGGAAGTTCCATTATCCGCTTGCTACTGATTAGCCAGACCCAGATGTCCTCTGGGTCTGGATGTACAGTATGCACATCCCACAGCCATAAGGCGCCATCTCTGTGTGTGTCCATGCAAAGCAAAAGAAGAGAGACAAAGCAGTGTTACTCAGGAAACGGTAGCCACTGAAGATTCCTGCTACTTCTTCAAATAACGGCCTGAATATGCCACATGGCAATGAAGTGCTTTGAGCAGATATTCATCCCGCTCCGCCTTGTGCAGGCCAAACAAATCCACACCGGTCAATCCAGCACATCCATCCGATGGAGACGGGACGGCCTACAGGCAGGAGCTGAGGGCCCTGAGAGAGAGTATCCACACCTCCTGGGGCACAGGAGGAAGGAGCCCACCCACCCTAGCCACAGACCACTCTAGATCCTACTGTCTTGGCAGGTGGTATAGGAGCATCAAGCACCAGCAGCCTACTGAACTGCTGACCATGCACGCACACACACACGCTCCAACACATGTCACTTGTCTGTGCTTCAGGTCAGCACCTGTTCCCACCCGTGTCCATTCACTTACACGGCACCACTTTAACTCATTACCTACATGGTACTAATTCTGTCAAATGTGTATTATACAGAAGGTGTATATGCCATATACAGAGGAGCTTCTATTTTACTTTCTGTTTGTTTTCCTAGTATTTCATTCATATTAGGTTTGTGTTGGATAACCCTGCGACTAAGCATTTCACAGCTATGCTAACATCTGTGTGTTCTCTGTGCTTGTAACAATTAAACGTGAAACGAAATGTCCTAAGGTGTTCAACTGTAACCAGACTCAGTTATCAGGTCATAACCCTGAACACAGCATCTCCTTGAGTCACATGCATTCATGCAAATAACACATTCTATTGACATAACAAGTGCTGAAACATAGTTTCTTATATTCCAACATAAACCCAGATATACACTGTGTCATAAATAATGACAGATGCACACAAGGCCATTCGGGGACAATACCCATCCCCTGATTCTACAGTTGCCACCATGGGTTTATTTAGACTTCTCAGCTGCGAGCCAACGCCTGGAGACACAATTCAGTACAAAGAAGAAGTTACAGTGCTTGGAATAGGAAGATTTGGGGAAGTTCTATTTTATTCTATTTTAACAGTTCCTCTTCAGAGAAAGTCTTGCTACTTTCTTCTGAATTAATTTAAATATGTGATCTATTCGCCAAGTTACTACACGCATGTTTACATTTGCACGGCGGCTGTCCGCCCAACTGGAAACCACGTCAAATATTTACACACTATCAGCGGAGCGATGTTGATTCACACCGGACACCGGCATCTTGTGCTGTAATACTCAACAGAACCATGGTGGCAACTGATGAATACACACTAGCAGTGGAGAGGGTGATCAGCTTTGCAGATACTTTAAAAGTATTGCGAAACAATGGCTATAATCAGGTTTATCGGTTTATGACTTGTTAACATCAAAAGGCTACGTGATATTTGTGTTTGTTGTATTGTAGAAACAGACCTGAGGCAGACTTAGTACAACAAAAACAACAAGAGTCTTTGTGGGGTTAAAGGGTTATCATGATAATCTCTGGCTTATTCCAACTGCTGGGACTGTGTCTCCACACATCAATCACACTCCAAAGGACCTGTCCAGCCAAGACATACACTCACTGAGGTGAAATGAGATGCTCCCTATTGTTACAGCCAACAGTATGGAAAGGAAAGTGACTTGCACACTAGAAGTGTGTGCGTATGCATGCTTTCAGGGGGGTATTATCACCGGTTTTATTCCTGCATTTTTTCGGTCCTGTCTTCATGGCATGCTTAAGCTGTGAATTAACCAAACTCTGGAGCTGTTATTGTGAATCGCACAGTTGCAGGGAAACCCGGCCCTTCTGCTGCTTGCATAAGAACTCACTGCACTGATAGGCTGGGCTACATTAGGTGTTCCCCAATTAAACACAATGAAATGAGTAACATGAACATGAAGAAAATACACCGATTACCATTTCTGTCGTCGGTAGAATCCAACAAGCAGACCAGATGAATCCCTGACATTTTTGTCACTGTAGTTTCGGGGGACAACCTAAGTCCTAATGTGAGATGTTGCCAAAGCTCTATAGAATTCGAGATTGAATTAGGGTGACATGCATATCTTATCGGCAAGCTATAAGAAGTGCTGCAGAAGTACAGTAATACAAACATATATGTATATTTAGAAGATAGCACTGTGCAAACTATTAATAATGTCCCACACCCCCTGCCCAGCTCTCTTTGTAGTCAGATACTGTGAAGAGAGGGAGGGTCATTTGACAAAGGAGGAGGGCAGAAGTTGGCACTCAAAGTGAATCAAGGGAGCAAAAGAAAACAGAGGAAGGAAGGATCGGGAATTGGGGAGAGAGTGGAGGGGTGGCTGGGGTGGGTGGGGGGGGCATCAAGCGGAGCACGGACAAGCTCCAGTGAAAACAATGTCAGATGTTCACACACTTCTGTTTTAGGCAGAAGAGGCACACATAACAACTCTCTTGCACTTCTCAACCACCACAGTCCGAACACAACTTCAGACCAAGAGAGATGATTTGACAACACACACACACACACACACTCACAAAAGCACATTAATGTTGCCAATGTGGCCAGAAGAACAAGATTACCATACAGTATCTGCTTCCTGTTTTTCTGGAAATAAAATGCAATACAGGAGCAGTACTGTACATACCTTTTGCTCTCTCTCTGTCTCTCTCTCACATGCACACACGCAAAATGCACACATTAAAATGAGTGGCAGTACTCTACAGGAGTTCCCATAACTGTGCTCTCAATGCTGAATTTAATTCAGTATTTCGATCATTGGTATTTACAGTACCAACAGCTCAGCTTGCCGATATAGTCTTTTAACCATTAATCATTTGCATTATAAACTTTATACTGATTGATGCTGTCGATACTGTAAATGTTTACTGACAGCTGCTCACCCGTCTTCCCCAAATCTGTCCACACAGAGACAGTGTTTAGAAACACTTTGTGTTTTGGAGCGATTAGACCAGGGAACCTCCCACGAAACTCAATAATAGGCTGTTTAATGTAACCAACGGTAGATGTTGTTCCTCATAAGAAAACAATGTGGTGAGAGAATACAGCTGCTGATATGGAAAGGAAGAAGGCTCAGAGGCAGAACATGTCCAATTTGTGTGGAGAGTTATTTGGATTAAAATGTCCAACTGCTACAGGCAACATTTCTTAATGGTACAGTAGTACCACAATGTATACAAACATGCATACTGTACATGCTCAACGGGGAGGCCTGGTGGTTAAGAGGTGTAACTACAGTTCATCACAGTCTAATTACAAATTAGCTGTTTTACAAGCTTCCTGTCACCACTTATAATAAAGTAAGGATTTTGTTCAAGGGTGGGGGTGTTGTAGTGTGTGTATGCGTGTGTGTGTGTGTGTGTGTGTGTGTGTGTGTGTGTGTGTATGTGTGTGTGTGTTGAGGAGGTCACAGCTGTTGTTGACCCCTAACCCTAACGACCTTAGACTAGTCAGGTGTGGGCAGCTGTAGACAAGAAGGTGATTTGTTGCTATGGGAATCTTCTTGTTTTTATAAACTCTACCTCACTTTCAAACACACTCACATGCACGAACACACACACACACAGAGACATGTGAGTGTGTTTATTATTTACGTGCAGTTAATAAGGAGACAGATGTAATACATCTGCCATTGCATGCAGTCTATACAGTATGTAGGTGGACTCATCCATGTACTGTATAGGCAGGCGTACCCGGTACAGTACATCACCAACCACCATTTAATTTTTACCACCCCCCTGGGGCCCACTTCATTTTGGCCACCAGTGGCCCACAGCTCACTGACCCCCGCACAGACCCCTTGCCCCCTTAAGATAGTGAGAGATTGTACAGGGAACAGTGTGGAGAGAAAGGGGGGGTCAGGTGCAATAGAGATGAGCACTTCTTCAGGAAAAGCATTAAAGAGGCAGGTATTGATTCAGGATTTTAAATGTTTTTCACAGTGATATATCCAATTAGCCTCTGAACCCTCTATAGGCGCAGAGCCGGTTCCCTCGAGGCTAGCGACAGGGCCAGCAAGACTGGCTGGCTCCCACAAAATGGGAAGAGGTAGAGTACTGTACATGTGGTAATACCTGTTAGAGCAGTGGCTTTCAAAGTGTGTGTGGAGAGACTCTGAGAGACCGCAGGGCGCCATTGTAGGGTCACACGATTAAATAAAATAAATTAATAACTAAAAATGTATTTACACTGTTTTTTAAAAAGAGGTAAGAAACCTTAGCATGGCACTGGAATTAACAGCGAACAAACATGGTGCTAGACTGATATGATGTGATATGAAGAAGAGCTCCTTCATGATTCACGTTCTTCTGTATTTTTCACAAATATTGCTCTCCCCTCTACGTTTCCGGACAAAGAAATGCATCACAGGTGTTTGTGATGTGTGCCTGTTTTTGCCATGTTCTTTTCCTCTGCTGCTGGTCCTCGGGCGGTGCGGACAGCCACTGGATATTGGTAGGCTTTAATTCTCTCAGCACATCCATGTCTTCTGACTATCCACCCCCCACCCACGCACTCCCCTCCTCTGCCCCCACTCAATCGATGGTAAGTTATTTAGCAGATAAAAGAGTTGGATCAATCCAGCAGCACATATCAGAGTGCCAGGGACTTGTAGTGTGTGTGTGTGTGTGTGTGTGTGTGTGTGGGAGGGGTGTATTTGAGGGCCGGTGACTATTGCCTAAGTGTGTGTACGTGTCTGAGTGTCTCTGCCAACGGGTCAAAGCCACAGTAAGAGAGATATAGACTCATGATGTGTACACAACACTCCTGGTAAAATAATGCTTGAGGGAAAAACGCAGAGAAGAGGGGAATTTAGAGAGGATGGGGGATGGGGGGGGGGGGGGAGAAAGTGTCCTTGGCTGTTGAAAGGCAGTCACCTTTACTGTATATTGTGCATTTACACACACAGACACATACACGCACGCACACACACACACTACTTGCTGAAATGCATGGCCTATTGCAAATATTTCATTTGATTTCATTTGTCATTACACTGCAAAATGAGGACCGAATAAGTGCAGATGACAAAAACCTGTGTAGAAATATTCCATCCATTCCCCGATATAGGAAGTATTGACTATGTAACAAATTGAATATGAGGAAAATGCGTTTGTGTGAGGACAGTGATAGAGAGATTGAAGGCTTACGTGGAGGTGTAGAAGCATCGGGGTTACTGTATATCTGCATTTCTCATTTCATGGTATTTGTTATTTGATATTAATAATTGCATTTATGAGGGGGGGCAGTATGTTGAATTAAGTATAGGCACATGTTAAGTCTAATAAACCTGGGCCCTTTACGCAGGGTTTGTGGTTTCAAATAAAAACATAACAAACATGCACACAGACAGACATGCACACGCACACGCACACACACACACATTATACTGTATACAATATCACTTAAAAATCTGAGGGAAGTCAAGGACACCCACTCTATGACAGTACACAGGGAATGAAAGATAAACAGGCCACATTAGCCCCCCAAGTCACCTTATCCCCCCCACCCACAGCCTGTGCAGACACATCCCCAACACAAAACACATTGTAATCACTGTTTTCAGGCTCTGCACAAAACAGGACAAAGAATTCCAAAGAAATTAGGCAAATATGTTGCTCTCGGAATGTTTATACTATATGTGTGAGTCCTATACATTTTCTGCATTTGCTGAAGACAAAGCAACCAAAAAACTGTAGTCATTGAGATTATTATGCCTTTTTGAAGAAAAAAAAATAGACACACACACACACATACATCCACAGGCAAACACTTGATTTAAATGATGGCTGACTCATACCATTGCCCAGCAGGGCCTGGGGAGTTGGGGATTTCCAACCAGGTGACATCTGGCCTGATCCCACACACATCTATGTAGAACTACAGCTGCTCTGTGTGTGATACACTCAGTTAAATGTAGGACAGGTAGAAAAAGTGGTGCAAATAGCTGATTGTGTGCGTGAGAGACAATCGGTATTTTTCCTATGCATTATTACCGTAAACAGGTCCTGTACGATTGTTTAGATCACATTGCACCTTTGTGTGAGCAGTTCAAAGACGTTCAAAATACAGAACACAAGTTAAGCCAACACATCTGTAAAGGTTATTTCATTATTGTTAAAAAAAGGAGAGAGAAAAAGAGCGAGAGAGAGAGAGAGAGAGAGAGAGAGAGAGAGCTAGTATGGATTGATGTTCTCTCTCAGCATACACACACGCACAGGCCTAGAACCAAACACCAGTCACACCATTGCCAGCGTCCACACCCTCACCAGTCTCTCCTGGTGATTACCCATACACACAGATCAGACACACACGCATGGCCTGTTTTCACCTCAAATAAAGCACATAAACAGCCTCCTAGCATAACACCAAACACCACTCGACCCCTCTTTCTGTCTCAATGCTTGGGTTTCAAACACACCCTGTGTCCCACTTCCTTTGTAAATGACTTGCAGAGCTTTTCCCCTAAATGCTACCCATCCCCTCTGACAGTGTACCTGGTCCGTGTGGATGGAGAGAACCTGAGATTGCGTCTGTACTACCAACACCTTTGGGCTGTTCTGTAGATGGTCAGTATCAGAGAGGGGAAAGGCTTCATACACAATACTTTCAGTGACTTACTAGAGTACAAGTATCACAAGGATCAGATATTGGTAAGGCTTAAACAAGGACACTTACAAGACCAAACCCACGACCTTCTGGCACCCAGACCACTAGACTATCCTGCCCCCAGTCAGTCAGTCAGTCTGCCTCATTCCTCACAAACAGACACATGGCATTGATTGTTCTGTCTGTGCTAGCCAGCGAGGTGCCCTTACAGAGATGGCCTTTGGGGTGCATTTTATCACAGACCAATAGAATTCATCTAGGACAATATCCTAAAATGGCTAATTATACTGACCAATTAGCTGGCTAATTAGACAATTATCCAAGTGGACAATCCATTTGCTGGGGGAGATCGATAGATAGAAAGAGAGAGAGAGAGAGAGAGAGAGAAAGAGAGAGAGAGAGAGAGAGAGAGAGAGAGAGAGAGAGAGAGAGAGA
>JAODUG010000022.1:2427866-2442935 GCA_027564795.1 Aphredoderus sayanus | reverse complement strand
GAGAGAGAGATAGATAGAGAGAGAGAGAGAGAGAGAGAGAGAGAGAGAGAGAGAGAGAGAGAGAGAGAGGGGAATTCACTTTTATTACCCTTCTCACCTGCATAGCACAGGAGGCTGAGACATGTTCCTGGGTTGGGTTATAACACACTATATTCAAACCTGAGTCATCCTCCAGTCACCTCCTCTTTTTACTACTCATACCTCTGTAACTTTGCTTAAAATAGCACGAATAAAACACCAGATTGCAACACGTTAATAATAACAATAGATGTATGGTGAAACCTTTTTTTTTATGTTGTTGCATGTTTTGTCATGGGGAGCACCACGGCAACAGAAGAAGGTGCACCTGTTGTGCTTTTCAGTAATATGAGTATGTTTTCTTGTGGTACTCGTGTGCGTGTGTGTGTGTGTGTGCTAGCACGTGGGTGCGCATGGGTGTGTTGGGCGGTTGGGGGCGGGGCAGAGGGGATTTGTAGGGAAGAGTCTGGGTGGCTGTTCCCACAGGACAGACAGTGCGAGTCAGGTCTCACTGTAGGCCTTATCTGACTAACACATCAAGAGATCACCCTACACCCTGTTTACCCCTTCTCTCCCAGGCCCAAAATCATCATCTCTTTAAAATGGATATGTCCCTTATGACACATCCATAAGCACAATTGTGTGCGCACACGCACACACACACACACACACACACACGTGCGCACACATGCGACACTGGCAGCCAGACAAA
Organism: Aphredoderus sayanus; assembly: GCA_027564795.1. Taxonomy (NCBI): domain Eukaryota; kingdom Metazoa; phylum Chordata; class Actinopteri; order Percopsiformes; family Aphredoderidae; genus Aphredoderus; species Aphredoderus sayanus. Next base: position 2,442,205 of record JAODUG010000022.1, on the reverse strand, counting down.
GTGGCGCTAAATCGTATTAAAATTGTGCAGTGCTCGTCGCAAATTTACATGCGAATTAGGAAGAGTAGAGGTAATTACTCAGGGCCAGTGCTGCTAATTGAATAAGGGTTTAGGCCTTTCTCTCCTTCGCTTCTCTCTTCTTTTATTCTATATGCAGGGACGTTCTATGCTGTCCTTCCCCCCAATGTCATTATGCCATTCTTTGACTCATCCAAGGGCCCATTGTCCATACCACCGGCTAAAGAATAGCTTATGTAGGGCGCCGTGTCTAAAGATGGCATGCATGAGTGTGTCTGTGTGGCCACCTGTTTACCGATATGGGAGCTTGTTTAGCCCTTATGGGGGTGGATGGTAGATGGAGCAGTTACTTGACTGACAATGTTGGCGTGTCTTGTTAGTCTAGTCATGCAACCTCTCCACAACCAACTCACCAGCCTCCTAACAGGTCAGTAAAGGCAACAGGTTTGCCAACGGGACGGCCTAATCAATGGTGCACTTTGGTACACCTGTGAATTCACACAATGAGCAAAGTCGTCTGACCTTATCCTCTCACGGTATTGTTGAGCAACTATATGAGGCCTATAGATGCTGGGGGTGGCTGTTCACTGTGTCAGGAGAAGGCAGACATGACCAGAACAGAGTGCCCCCCCCCCCACACACACACACGTGTACGTGTGTGTATGTGTGTGCGTGTGTGTGTGACTAGTAACTGCCACACTGACACGCATGGATCATTCCCACTGGAGCATTTTCATGGCAATGTGTCCTCTTCCTGACTCCCATGTCCTCCTAATTCTGTGAGGCCAGAGTGAGTCTCTATACTGTATGTGCTGATGCAATATCAGAATGAGTGCCTTTGTAATACTGTACTGATGCACAGCTGCCATAACACTTTACAATATATATCAGAGAAATATAGTATGAGTCTGAACACTGCATGTAAGATGTGCCAAATCCATGGTTTAAAGAAAGAAAACTGACTTTGAATACATTTTAAATATCAAGATAATACTCACACTCACACTTTGTCATACAGTATAGAGCTATTAAAAACATAAAAACAGACAGACATCTGGTTATCTGGTTTTAAGTATGTGCGCGCGTGTATGTGTGTGTGTGTGTGTGTGTGCTCTTGCGTATGTGTCAGCCTTGCTGTGTGAAGAGCAGAGGCTGGCTGCTCTCAGGACTACCAGCCTGCCTATACTTATCAGATCTAACCCATTCAGCTAGAATGAGCACACACACACACACACACACATACATCCACACACATCCACACACACACACTGTATACACTTTCTCTCTCTGACTCTCTTTCATACACCTCTTGTCTATTTGACACAGATAACCACACACACACACACACACATACACACAATATTGCACTCACACATGTATTCACATAGACACTCATTTCATTCCCTCTTACACAATATATTCAGAGAAAGAATGCGCACAAGATCTGAATGTACAGTACGCACAACACACAACTGTAATTCATAAAAAGAAATGGCTAACAGCTAAACAGATACAGCTAATAGTAATCTGACAATTTGAAATCTGCTATAAATAATTTGGATTCCAATCATTTTATTGCATGTGGATGTATGTTTGTTTCTGTACTGCATGCGTGTGTGTGTGTGTGTGCATGTGCGCGCACGTGTTTATGTGTGTGTGTGTGTATGTGTGTGTGCATGTACATGTGTGCATGTGTGTGTGCGTGTGTGTGTGTGCATGTATATGCGTGCCTGTTTCTGTGTGTGTGTGTGTGTGTGTGTGCATGTACATGCGTGCATGTGTCTGTATGTGTGTGTGTGTGTGTGTGTGCATGTACATGCATGCATGTGTCTGTATGTGTGTGTGTTTCCCAGAGGCGATATTATGAGTGAAAATACTTGTTGATGCACTACAGCCACTTTCACAGGTCAGTCACCTCAAAGCCTGTTCACACACATTGCCCCAGGTAGAGACACACAAAGACTACAAGCTCAAGAATGTGTGTGTGTGTGTGTGTGTGCGTGTGTGCTTGTGTGTGTGTGTGTGCGTGTGCGTGTGTGTGTCAGCCTGTCTGTCTACACACTATTGCCCCAAACAGAGCTCTGGGCTAGCCTGTGTTACCCAGCTAGGGGCTGCATTAGCGTTGCTCGAGTGTTAACATACAGACAGAGTAAAAGAACAAAAGACGCGCCCGCAGCCTGCACAGAAGCGCCTAGGAGAAAGACGAGAACAACTCCATAGGGGTGAAGAGGGGCGAGGGAAGGAAGGAGGGGGCTGGAGAGAGAGAGAGAGAGACAGGGCGAGAGAGAGAGAGAGAGACAGGGCGAGATGCAAAAATGTACGTCTCTCGCGCTCAACAGTCCTTGGTGTGGGAGAGAAAAAAAAGGTAAAGATGTATCGTCACAACTGCTCTTTACAGTAAACAGAGTCTTCAGAGCTCCCCTATCTATCTAATCCTCTCAACTCTTGTCAAACAAACAGCATAGGAGAGCAGAGAGACAGACAGAGCTGGAGATGAAGGGATGAAAGCAGAAATAAGCAGATAAGTGAGCAACAATGGGGTAAAGTGAGGATAAAGAGGCAGTGAATTGCGTTAAGATTGTGCTCTCAAGCATTCAAAATAAAACGGCTAATTCAGTGGCTGGTCGTGTGAGTCTAGCATGGGTCGCAGGGATTTTGTGGGACAAGTGCAAATGTTTACAGTATGCCAATGCCTACTTTTCTCCGAACATACAAAGACACATGCAGACCTTGGCTGCCACCATTAGCCCTGACATCCTATTAAGAACACAGCAACTGACAGTTAAATTCCCTATAATAGGGGGGGCTTATAGGGACCTATTTGTTTCTAAAGTGATCTTGGGCCTTATTTATAAACGCTGCGTATGGAGAAAAAAAAAACTGCGTGCTCCACCTTCTGTGCAAAGTTCAGTATTTATAATAACCAAACTTGGAGAAAGCTCTCCATATCTTAGATATGTGCGCCTGGTTTTATAAATCTTTTGGAGTACGCACATTTCAACTTTCTCTGTATGTAACCCAAGTTATAGGTACTGTATGCAAAGTTGTAGATATGTGACCCCAGGTCATCCACCAACAACACACAGGCAAGAATAAATAAAAAACTGGTAATGGTACTGGTAAGGTAATCCGAGAACACATTCTTGTTCATTTACAAATTCTAATGTGTGGGCAAATTCTTACACTCAAACACACCCCTTGTACTCAACTACACATTTACATACTGTATGTCCCATTAAGACAGACCACAAGCAAAAATATTTCTCAGCTAAGTATTATTTACATTCCCCACTTCCTCTGTTCACATCTAGCTGGTTAGAGCAAGATATTTCTCACAGAAACATTTGAGCGAACAAATGCTTGTGTGGAAGTCCCTCCATTTCCTTCCGATTTCCTGTCATCACTTACTGGGGATTTATGCACACACACACACACACACACACACACACTTATACAAAGTACACACACATACACCACTTCCCAGCAAGGCTTGGCCTGTCAGCATAAGTTCATCCACACTGACCTGTCATAACCACAAAATAAACAGCAACAAATGAGGTGTAAAGCGGGCGTCAATTGAAATATGGTGTTAAAAAGAGAAATCATTAAGCCAAGAACGTAATCCTCTGGTGCACCACTGCCCAGGGAATGTTACAGTTTTGTTTTTAAATCTGAAAAGAAATACAATGAGAAAAAGTTGAGTTACTGTTTGCAGGCTGAGCCCAAAGCAACCCTGCAATAATAATAATATTGTGATAGCTTAATGGGTCCAAACACTGCTCAGATGCAGCTCTCCGAACTCTCATATTGTCCCCAGAATTATATTTTTTCTGAAAGTTTGTTTTCCCATATATAATTTTGTGTTAAACCATCCAAGACAATACTAAACAAATACACTTACCCCTATAATTTACTTTTTGCAAAGGATAAGGCAAGATGGAAATTGGAATAGTACAATACTGTAACAACATCTTATGTTGTTCTCAAGGCAACACCATATGACCTTTGTTTGTCCACCTTGATTCAAGGTGTACTTCCTGAATAACTATTCAACAATAATAATAACTATTACCTCTGAAGTGTATTTGCACAAACAACAATAGTTAGTGTGGCATGCGTGATTTACTTTGAATTATGATGGGATATGAAATATTCATTTGTGGTCTCCTGCAGGGACAGGGCACCGTTAAAAAGGCATTGATTTGACAAGCCAAACAAACGCTGATGAGGCCTGATAATCAATAGAGGCATTGATGACAGTGCGAGGTGGCCCTAGGCTCCGAGCGATTGGATGGACCGGCTGTGAATAATGAATGAGGAGGTTCCTGATTGATCAGTGCGGTTGTCTCTCCACCAGACACTCTGCAGGCATTTCAATGGGCTCTGTCCTCCACCACCGGAGAGAGCACGCACACACACACACACACACACACACACACACACACACACACACACACGAGATGAAAGATGGAATTAATCATGGGCATCAATACTGTCCAGTCAAAATGGAAAAAAGTCAACAAACGAATGAAAAGAGATTGTAAGTACTGTATATTGTGCTGTCAATAGAAGTGGTGGGACAGAAGGAGCACAAGAGGGCGGCTTGTAAAGGCCAGAAGGTAAAGGGGCTGTGGTGTCTGTCCTTGGGAAGCATGTTGAGTTATCCGTCAATGTACTGCAGGTACTACACGTGTGTGTGTGTGTGCGTGCGTGTGAGTGCATTCAAGACTTTTGTTTGTGTGTGTGTGTGTTGTGCATTTGTTTGTGCACGCGCGTGCGTGTCAGTGTTGTAGTCGTGCTCACGTGTGTGTGTGTGTGCGTGCGTGCGTGCGTTCAGCGTAACCCCCACAGACAGGTGACAGCAGCGCGGGGTGTTTTGCGTTTAGTCATTTTCCTGGCCTCCTCCTGAATGCGTCAGGTCTTCTTCTTTGGTACTCCTGTGGAGGATGAGAGTGATGGGGCAGGAACAAACACACCGAACACAACAAAAGAGCTCTCCAACAATGCCACTATCTTCACGCCATCTACTCTTACTCTGCCTCCTGCTGCTGGCTCGCATGCCTTTGTGCTCGCCCTCCATTCACATGCGCTCTCATAGAATATCATTTAGCATGTGCCCTTGAAACCTCCTCCATAATGTGCACACAGTCAGGCGCATGCTGAAAAGACCCAGAGAGAGAATTGGCAGGATATCACCTGGCTAATCACACAGGCCGACTGTTATGCAGTGTTATCCTGAGGACAGGCTGCATGGTACACTAGCACTGTGTCTGTGTACTGTAGGTGCTGATGAAATACACAAGCTGTTTATTTCTCTCTGCCACCAGATCTATCTCACCTTAGCAAAGGGATAGGAAAAGAAATATGTGTGGGTGGCAATGAACACCTTTCCAAAAATTATGCCACGTCCCATAACACCTAGCATTTGTTTTCTCTCTTCCACACACTCTCTCTATCTCTCTCTCACTCTCTCTCTCTCTCTCTCTCTCTCATCTTGTGACCTCAGAGTTCCTCTCCCAGAGTGAGTATTTACTTTCATGACGAGGATGATTATGCAAATGAGCACATTGATCCGTCTGGCCAATGAGAAACCTCTCCATCATTTGGCCGTCCCTAATTACCTAATTCGTCTGATTTAAAGTTTAGCTGAAAGACCACCCATTCTCTCCACCATTTGTCCTCGTTCCCTTGTTTCCTACTTCCTAATATGTCTTCAAAGTATACGTTGTACTTGTCCCACTAGCTTGTTTCATTGCCTCTCCTTCTGTCCCCTTCATCCATCTCACATGCCTGTTTCATGTGAAAGCAGGTCTATGAAGAAGCACTTGTAATCAAGAAACTAACAGAAGGACAAAGAGACAATTAAAATCTTGTCAGCAAATTGTGCTCCTTACAAAATAACCAGGAAGTTGTGACCTCAGTTTTGAGAACTACTTCATTAAGGTCAAACTGTTCCTCTGTCTTTACTTGATGTATTTAAAATACATCTAACAGTTAACACTGTTTTGGCTACATGTCAGTCCACAGCCCCCCATGTGAGGGTCTCATCCCAGACCCTGAATACAAGACCGTGAATACATGTCTGAATACAAATCTACACACATTGTACATGGGTCTCTATTACCATAGGAGGTCTCCATACTACTGTGGGACTGCGTTGGACAATGTGGACACCTAGCAGTTGGCAGGGTCCTGGGCCCTCTCAAAGAGCACCCTTATCCAGCTAGACCACACGGCAGCCCCATCCTCTTTATAGTCCTGGAAAACCGAACAGGAGAGCAATTGAGACTGGGAATTGCTAATACCAATGTTTTTTCCTCTCAATTACAGTTTTAAATGGAAATCAATGTAGCAGGGGGAATGAGAGGAGCTCTTAATGTTGGGGTGATAATCACATTAAGACAGGACTTAAATCAACACCAGACCTTGGCCTCTGGAGGGAGAAGAACAACACAGGAGAAACCAATGCTATTTAATACTCATCTGCTCTGTCTAGCTCTCTCTAGAGGTCTATTTATCACTCTCATACAACGGTCGTCTCCAGTCTCCAAACCACTGTCTGGTTGCTGGGATACCAGCCATAAGTTTTACCATGGTAACATCTGGAATAAAGGTGGGTCGGCAAGGTGCCAGGGCAGGCCTAGAGTTTCACTGTGGCCATAAAACTAACAAAAATAAATCTTTGTTCAACTACTCTTCTCAGAAGCACGCAGCACTGATGTACACACACACATGAACTATAGTGTGCGTGCACGTACAAACGTCCCTGTATGGACAGATCAAGTCACCCCACATGGCGGCATCTTGGCCAATTGATTCCAAGTTAACTGCTCTTTTCTCATAGAATAAGGGATAAACATCCCTTCCTAAGTTCAATTGTAGGAAGGGATGTTTTTTTCCCTGTACATACTGCATTGTAGCCCGAACAGATGGATGAGGACAGTGTTCTATGAATACGGTATGAAAATGACTAAATATAAGGGGATTGCATGTGTACTGTATGCTGTATAATGTAGTGTGTATTGTGGCTATCAGCATTGTCTTTATAGAATAAGTAGAGTAAATCATCTATAGCCTACATATAGAATATAAATTATGCAGGCACCCTCAACAGGTATTTCAACAAGACACAAACCCTTTTCACTGCCTGTGTTTCTGATAAGTTGCCTCTAATACAAATGCACTTTCTCCATTGTGTTGTTTGGTTCAGTCGTTTTGGAGATCAGTAAAAAGCATATTTATTTAACTGTATTGTAGTGGAAAGCTCCTTGGCTTGTCTGGCTAAAGCAACATTTTACTCAATAACAGAGCATGTATTTACATTTCTACCATTCTGGGAATAAATGTTTTTCAAACAAGGAACAAAACTATCTTGAAGCACTTATTTGCCTCTTTCTTCAGACATGATCATGGTTGACTTAATTAAGAGAGATTAAATGGGGGCAGTTCTGGGTCACAAGATTCGGCAAAAAAACAATATTACCTTTCCTACCTGCTAAAACTTTCCTATTTGCTCTTAATTAGACCCCCCCCCCCCCGCCCACACACACACACACACACACACACAATCACGCCCTCATTTGCTCTCTTGTCCCTTTCCCAATGTTGCTGTCAGAAGCTCCTTCTCACACCCATACACATCCAGTGCAATACAATACAATAGCTTAATGCTGGAGGGTACGGTGCACACACGCACGCACACACACACACACACACACGCACACACGCACGCACACACACACGGTCTTTCCTGTGCACGTCCTTTATGCTTGGAGGGTGAAGATATGCAAAGCGTCACTATCATCAAAACAAAAACTGCAGGGGAATATAGGGCAATTGAGTGAATTAAAATTCATCCCTGGAGACTTATCATTCTTTTCCCCCTTGGCTCTCATTCCCCCCTCCATTTCTCTCCCTTGCCAGGATCCCACTGCTGGAACTGAAGGAGCGGGCTTCTCTTTACAGTTCAGTTCACATTACAGTGTGTGCCTTTGTTCTGGCCTGGTGCCGGTCCAAGTCACCATTTCCCCCATTACACAGTCGTGACCGGGACTGTAGCACGGGTGCCGATTTTGGATTTTCTTTTATGTAAAAAGGAAAACATTTATATTTCAATTTCACATTTACATATACACAATATTATGACTGTTGGCTTAATGTGTGAGTATATAGTGTATACTGTAGGTGGCCCTGACAAGTGGACAGAGGAATGGGTGAAGGACAGTTGGGTGGTGGAGGTGTACTTCCAGCCAATGTCCAGACAGTCACTGGTCAATAAATCAATGAAGGGTCATGAAGGCAGGTGGTTAGAGAGTGCCTATTGAGAGATGCTCTCTTCATCTGATCAGTTGGATTAACAGCACAATGAACACCCCCTGCCCCCACAAAACAATCCCTATTCCCCATAATCTTAAAAGACTACCCCAAACACAGCATGTAGAAACCAGCGCACTAAAAGGTGTATTCTAAATTAGGCTAACGGTAGTTGGAACAGGGATTCCCAGAGACACTTGAAATGTTTTGAGCTGAATCACTACAATATATTAAAGATAACAATGTCTTTGATGCATCTTTGTCGCAAAGAAAACACAGCTCCCCGACCCAGCTTTTAATCCATACCACTTCATCTTGATGGAAAGGCTGTGCTTATCACACTTATGTCTCCTTCATGGAAGTGTTTTCATCTTCTCTTGCTATCTTTCCCTTACCCACACACACACACACACACACACACACAAAGAGAGTGTGTAAAGCAGACCCATGTAATTACCTCAGTACAACACTACAAAATGCCAGACAGTGTTTGCGTCAGTGTGTGTGTGTTTACAGTTTTGTAATTAGCAGAATACATTTAAATACATTTGGCCATAATACCCCTGGGAGAATTCTTGTGTGCCTCTCCACATAACCCCCTTTCTGATAATACAATATCACATGTACCGTACTTTACATGCTCATTTCAGGAAGTTACCTAAACAATAGTGTGCAATTGTTCTGGGTTGTTCCTTTCTTCTTTCATATTCCTTCCTGTAGATGAGCCAATTACTGAGTCAACTTACATGTACTGTATAGTACAATGTGATGTCAAATATATTGTACACTCACTTTACTACATGTCCAAACCATGAATGTGTTTTTTTACTCTTTCTTCTACCTCTAAGATAACCAAATGTGATTTCAAAATTATTTTTCTCCCCTCTTTTTTTCTCTATTTTAATTATTAATGTATCACCCCTTCACTCTATTACTGTAACACATGTAGACAAATCAATGCATGATAACACATAATCACAAACAGATGTTCATTAAAATCAGCCTCTTACCTGAGCAGTGCATTTCATTTCTAAACCAGGCACACGTAAACGTGCATACACACGCACACATGTAACACACATCTAAAAATGAGTCCCCCCCCAAAGCCCTTCCCTGCTCATCAAGCCAGTCTTAATTATTCACTAGGCAGTCTGGTGTCTTTCATCTCTGTTAATTGCTGCATCCAGCTTCTCACTGGGACCAGCATGCCCTGCTCCAGCCTCCAAACTCTCACTACATTGTTCCACACACAGCGTGAGGATGTGTGTGTCCCTATGCATTTGCTGTTGGTCGAGACCCACTGGAGTCAAAAGACACTTTATGGAATGGTTGAACATTTACACTCATGGTATTTCCAATGATTTTATAATGTATAATCTTATTTGGTTATATTAAAAAGTGCAAAGAATAAATTAACATAATGGTAACACCTTCAATATACAGTATAACAACAATTATTTTCTTCAGACTTTCAAAAGACCCCCCACTTCAGCTGCAGAAATCACTTGAGGCCTAGCTTTTTCAATGGTGGTGATGCAGGAAGCAGCACTTCCTGTTACTTCCCACCAGTGTAGATGGAGGAACATTAGCAGAAAATCACAGCTGTATCAATAGAGTAAATCCAAGGGGTCCCTTGGATTTGGGTTTGTTTCACATGGGAAGGCCAGTTAAAATCCTAATAGTTATTATCTTTGTAGTGAATGCCTAAATAAGGGTTAGGTAAGCTATGTCACTTTACTAGATTTGTGTTATATCGATAGAGACCATTCACTAAATAGTGTGCTGTGTACACATATCATATGAAGTGTATGATCTAGAATCATGTCCTTGGCCAATAACAAACCACTTCAAAAAGAAGAAGAAAAAAAAAGAAGACAAAAAGAAGACAAATGAATCTCATTAGAACATTTCAAAACATCCTGCTGAAAGTCAACAAAAACCAAACAAACGTGCAGCAACAGTTAAGTTAGTGAGGACGTGCACGTGTGTGGTGGTGGTGGTGGGGTGCTTACTATAGCTGGATTTGCAGTTAGCAGATAAAAAGCAGTTAGACAGACAGACGTACTGGCCCACAATCAGCAGACAGACATGCTGGCGCGAGAGCACGCAGCGCTCAGTGGGAGTGATGTGCTGAGAAGTGATGGATTGAGAGGGAGAGGAATAGAAGGGGAACTTTAGCCACAAGAGGAGGGATCTATGCTTTATACCTTGGGTCTAATCTAAATATGTGAGAGAAGACAGATATGTGGAACAGAGCCGCGTTGGAGCACGGCCCTGGCTGAAAGGCATGTAGCAGAGGATAACATGGAGATATTCAGCGCGGATTTAAATGCCTGCGATAAACAAATGAAGTAGAAGAAAGACAGAGAGACAGAGAGAAATAGGGAAAGAAGTTAGCGGTGAGAGAAAGATATCACAAGAATTCATCATGTTTTCCTCAGACAGCACATTCTGACTGGACCTTTATGACACTGACACACACAAGCGCGCACGCACACACACACACACACACACGCACACACACACATGCCTGCTACAGCATACATCAATGGGCTGGAAACGGCACATGATAAATTCTGAACACAATACATTTTGTCCAAAAGATTTAACATCTAATTCAGGTCTGACAGCTCCCTCCATCTCAACCCCTGTCCCTGCTACATTTATCTGCACACAGCATGCAGACGGCCTTGGACCTCTCAGACAGACCATACACACACGCCCACAAACACACATGCACAGAACGACAACACAGACCCCAAAAAGGTAAATTACACATCCACAGAGCCACGAAGGAAGGAAAGGAGAAACCCAATATTTCCCATACAAGGATATATGGAAATATTGCGGACACCTGCAACATGTGCACTAAAGACTGCAGTACAAGCCCCTGGTTGTGTGTAGGGGCTATTTCAACTCTTCTGTGCTACTTAAGTCTCCTCTCCTCAGGGAGTCTTCATGGTCTCCTTGACTATTTGGAGAGAAGCTGCAAATAATCAATGCAGTCTGCGTGTGTTCGTGTGTGTGTGTAGTCTGTGTGTGTTTGTGTGTGTGTGTGTGTGTAATCTGTTTGTGTTTGCAATGCTGCGTTGTACTTGTAAGTGTTTGCAGCACTGTTGGTTGGTGGGTCAATTGCACGTCTCTCCTCTGACAGTAAGAGGAACAGAGGTACAGTGTTCTACACAAATATGACCCCCCCATACACACATACACACATGCGCATCCCACACAATTGTAAGCAGGCATACACACACTCGGACTGAGTGACAGCTAAAATAAAGCAGCTGTGGGAGAACTGTTTACTGCTGGTTTAGTCCTCGGTGTGATGAGCCAAGAACGTGAACTTTGAACTCCCGACTCCGCTACAGGAGATAAGCAGGAAGAGAAACACATAGGGAAGGAAAGATGGTCAAACCGAGAGAGTGTGTGTGATAGAGGGACAGAGGGTGAGAGATGTGTATGTGGGCGGGGGGGGTAAGGAAAACTGTCCCAGGGGCACACACGGTTGACGCTGTACTTCTTCAGGCTAATGGATTGCAATGCCTTAGATTATGAGCTGGCCAGCTGCCCTGTAGCCAGTCCAGATAGACGGTATTACAGGGAGGACACTGGAGTCTCAGCTCCCTCTAGTCCAAGCCTGAGCAAAGCAACTGACATCCTTAACTCATCACTAAATAGTCCTGGGAACGGTGTTTGTGTGCGATGAATCATATTGTGTGTTAACATTACCAGTCATGATTGAACTACACATACTTTATTTACTGACATTATAATAGGCCTAATGTAGGCTAGTTATCAAAGTGGGGGTGGGGACACCATAAGGGATCATGGGAAAAGTTTGATTTTAATTTCAAGGGACTAGCCACAAAGGGGTGAGAAATCCTTACTCCCACCCAATTTATATTATGGTTTCTTATTATTATTCTGTAACTGAAGTCAATGGCAAGCCCTAGAACCATACAGTGAAAAGTTCAGAAAAGCAGAGGGTCTCAACACTTAAGTTTGGTGGGGTCAGATATAAAGGTAAGTCTAAGTTCAAAACCTATTTTGCCTATTTTGGACCTAGGTGTACTGGTACATATGCTCTTTAAACCCTTCCTCACAAAGTTACCTATGTGGATTTTTGATTTTCAAAACGGTTACAAAGCAACAAGCAGGAAACCAACTGAACTGATGCCACAATAGTTGTGTGAGGTGTTGGGGGTGGGAAGAGGCTGGCCTTGCCCCCAAAACGACTAGGCCTGTCCAACATCGAAGAAGTGCAAGCACCTATTGCATTTGTTAGAATTCTCATTATCTTCCAGGAGTCAACGGTAGCGTTTACATCCAATATGCAGATTTTGTTGTTTTGTTGTTATTGGCACACAACCCAGCAAGGTCAAACCCAAATCGTTTGAACCAATTGGCCAAGAGGAAAAACACAAAAAAGAGGCGTATTAGCCAGAAAAGAAATGTGAGTTTGTAAAGATTGTAAAGACATCTCATTTAATATGTATCACACATAATTCTTACAGTAGATGTAAAGAGTACTGTACAATGGTTACAGTACCAAAAAAGCATTTTAAATTGGTGTTTAGGTTAATTGTATTATGAAAATACTATCTTCCAGCAAAAACCGTTGATAATTATGCATTCTTTACTTTTTTGTGAGTCGGGGAGATGTGGAGGTCATGTTTCAAATCATTTGAAGAGCAGTGCTGTTGGTAGCACTGCCGTATGGACACGTGTCTGTGAAATCATAAACAAATGCACACACCTCCCCCTAGGTCTTGGGGGAGCATGTCAGAACACATTAGTGACAGCACCCCACACTCAGCTCAAGTACGGTAACACAAGTCCAATTTGTTTCCCTAATAGATGTAATATTATTCACACACACACACACACACACACAGACACACGCACACGCACGCACACACACACACACAGACGTACGTGCTTGTCATTATACAGGTATACCCTTGAGCAGGCGTCAAGTTCATGTGTTGGGGGTGCCGAGAAGCTGGGCTGATATTAGGCGAGGGGGTCACATTGTACGGTAAAACCCAGTTTGTCTGCTTATTAATGTATTTACTACGCACTCACATCATATACGCACAGCCTCCGTCAGCAGTGCGGGGAGAGAGGTATGCATTTTGAGTGCGTATGAATGTGAGTGTGAGAAGGTGTGGGTAGATTGTAAACACTTGAGATGATGAATAACTAAAGCGTCATTAGCAAAGGGCCTTTTTTACAGAAGTCCAATTACTTTGCATTGAATATCAGATGGACATTCCACGCGCTTCAATATTGTGAAAGAACCTGTTTCGACTCGCGAACCGGACCCGCCCACGCCGCGTCGCCGCGCCGACTGCCCCTCTATCGACCCCCTGCTTGTTTAATATTCATAAAGTCTATTTCAGCAGCATCAGACACCACAGCGCCGCCCCAGCGCTAAATCCATTCTCATTGATCACCATCGGCATTGCTGAACAGCCATCGACCCGGTTCCTTCAAACTCACGCTCAAGGTCTCCTTAAAACACATACGCTTCACAATTCACTTTCAAATGAACACCCCCCCCACACACACACACACACACACACACACACATACAAGTGAAGAGATTATATTTGATCTTTCTACCATTGCACAATTACTGTTCTCATTCAAACCAATAAAAAGTGATGTTTGCTATCTGCGTCCCACGCCCCACACACACACACTTCATATGACATGTGTCTATGCTCAATATTAGTTTTATTATCAAGGCAGAGAAGAGCACTTGGTCAGTGGTAGATGTTACTGTATGCTCACCTGTCTTCCGCCCTCAAACACAGGATAGGCAGAGCCAGGAAGCACATGGGAATGGGTTCACCTAAAAGATCACACAGTGCATTGTGATCCATTTATGCTCTACTCCTATGGGAGTGTGTCACAGGTTGCAACACAGTGTGTGTGTGTGTGTGTGTGTGTGTGTGTGTGTGTGCGAGCGCTTGTGGATATGAAACAATGCATGTGTGTGCTTG
>JAODUG010000022.1:2358410-2371048 GCA_027564795.1 Aphredoderus sayanus | reverse complement strand
CCCCCCCCCCCCCCCCCCCCCCGCTGCTCTTAATTGTATTGTTTGCTTGTTATGTCGATAGCAGGATTAATTTCACTATAGATCAGGATTATTGACCTCCCTCGTCAATGTTATTTCATTTCAGTAAGGTGCTAATTATAGGGAACAGGGGAAAGCAAATTGCACTGTAACTTGCCTCACTTGCTTTCCAATAAAATACAAAGAAAACAACATTAATTCCCTTTTAGTTGCCCTCTTTGGATAGGTAAATCCAAGCCCTATCTCAGCGTCTGTCTCTCCTCCTACAGCATCTGGGAGGGAGGCTACAAGTGACTGCTGACAGTTCGAGTTTCACGTTAATAATCAGCGTTAACTATTCTGACCTATCCTCCTCTGCCAAATGACACTCTTGTCATTCTCTCCACTTGTCTTGGCTCTCTCTTCACTTGAGAGAGGGGGGAAGGCACAGGTCATAAACAATTAACCGGTTGGATAAGTGATAGCGCCAACAGACCTGAAAAATGTGATATAAATTATTGTAATTAAGTAGAGGAAGGTGAGAATCAACGCTCTGATACGCCCTGCTGTTAGCTCGGGCACCTTGCAAAAGCTCGAAAGCCAAGATATAGAGGCATAGTCCAAATCCCACAGACCATACCATCTAACCAACATATGATTTAATTAGTGAACTAGCATGGTGAGTCATTAAGAACAGGCAGCCAATCAGAAATGCTTTATTGCTTTACAAGCGTATTCCCTTTCCGTGTCTCTACTGTGTTTGCATCCTGTTCCCCAGGTCTATCCTCGTCCAGTCAGCCATAAGCCTCTTTTCCTCTTGCCTCTCTCCTGCCCTCCCTCCTTCCTTAGTCCTCTAATGAACTGAAAGGTCAGAGCACTAATAAAACTATTAGCAGAAATGAATCTCTCAGATGTGTTAATGCACTTTTAATTCCTGTTAGCAAATTTCATCCCCCAGCAGTTTGCTGCCCGCTAATGAGAAATAAAACGGCCCGCTCTAGGGGGAAGGGGGTTGGGGGACTGGGTCGAGACTAAGGCTATTCTACAGTAGACTCACTGTATGCACACCACACACACACACAGACACACACACATGCGCGCACACACACACACACACACATTTGATACACTAACAGCGTATCTCACACCCACCCTGGATGCGCCGGGTGTTATTCACGGACCGAGGCCTATTCTCAGCCCTGTGATTCTGCAGGGTTAATTAAAGAGCACATTTCCATCTGTTCTCAGTCAGCCTCAGCCTCAAACAGTCCCAACCGATAATACACCCCCCCCCACACACACACACACACACACACACACACACACACACACACACGCACACACGCGCACGCATGCCCTGTTCTGCTGTACATACCCCAGGAGAGACAAGGTAACTTGACAGCAGCCTGGTCACGTGGACACAAAGACACTAAGACCACAGCACATACTGGCATGCAGACAGACAGGTCAGAAACCTGCCCATCTCCCAGGGCTCAGCTGGTGACCTGACTAATGAGGAAGACCCAGGTTTTGACCCTGATGTCTACGAGCCACCAGAGAGCATCAAGCTGTTGTAGGTATATATCACGGGCCCTGGTCTCACCGTCATAAAGAAAGATCCTCTCTCACTGAATAATTCTCTCTGCCTGGTGTTCACAGCCGCATCATGAAGCCTAAAATTGTTCTCAGTACTGTACAGTTTACTTCTGTAGTTAGTTCTGAATTGCATAGCAATAACAGTGAATGATTGTTACAGACCATACATGAGTAAGTAGTTGTTGAAAGAAGACTTTCTGCAATTTCCATGTAAAATATCGATGACGTATTTATCTGGCACTTATGCGGCACAATTATTTGCCAACGCAATATTGTTGCAAGGCATTTGATCAAACCAGTACACTGCAAATGTGTGTGCAAATAACTAGTAATTAGTTTCAGTTTAACCATAAACTTGAAACCCTTAAAATATTAACCTTGCTTTCACTCTTACTATAGAGGAGAAACGGGGGAAACAAGCCCATGGAAGAATGGAAAAGGAGAGGGGAGGGGCAGAGCCATTCTATTACCAAACTAGGCCTTTTAATCAATAAAGAGATAAAATATATTTTAATCAAAGACATATTTCCTTGTTTGTCTAATGCCTCTGCCGCCGCTGTGCACATAATCTTTAAACGTTGAAAAGGATGCATAATACACTCCCAGAGAGCCTCTCATCCATATAAACACAAAACAGAAGCAGTCAGCAGAAACACACACCAGCCCAGCCCGGCCCAGCCCAGCACACGGACACTCCATAAGATGCCAAATTACATTTGGATGGGTATATTAAGGGGAAATTGCACCCTGTAAACTAGAATATTATCCCTACACACAAACACGCCATTTGTGGACACACACACACACACACACCATTCTTCAACATCACATTTCCCAGCTTTGTAGCCACCATTCAGTAACAGATCCATACACTTTGGGCATACGCCAACGCACGCGCACGCACACAGAACCCATAAGCACAAAGCGCACCGCTATTAGTGTCTGGACTGTTTGTTGGACACGCAAGCTTCCGCTAGCCGTGGCTAAAGCCTTCCAATGCGATTAGAGGTGTAACCGGAGCCTTTCCAAGCCCACTGAACTGAGCTCATTCTGGGCTAACGAGGAGGAGCGGCTGGACGGGCTGGCTCAAGTTCCAGGAGCTGGTGGGTCAAATACCTATTGACATTTAATAGAGCAAGATAAGTGTGTGTGTGTGTGTGTGTACACCAGTGACTCCCATGCACAATCATATATTCCACTATTATTTGATATGTCAACATGAGTGCTAGAATGTATGTGTTTGTGAGCAGTAGTAGTAGTCATGTATGCATTTGTATACAGTACTCCACTATAACAACACTGTCTAGAGTAGGGTGTATGCACTCAAATTTGAATGAAACTGGAATAATAGAGAAATGCGTATTGAGCCAGACTATTGCCTGGCCTAACTGTAAGCATTCGTGAGAAAGATGAGTAATACCTGCTTCTTGTACTTACTGCAAGTTGCTTAGAGAAAAAGCATCTGCTAAATAGCCGTAATTGTAACTTGATTACTTGATATTGACATTTAAATGTTGTTATCATGGAAATGTGTGTGTGCGCTCATGTAAACATAGCCTACTGTATATCACCCTGCACCACCCACCACTACAATGCCTGTATATGAGCACAACATACTTTTGTGTGCTGGAGCTGAGGCGTCCAGGCCAGCATAATATGGCTCACATACACAACACACAAGTGCCAGGCAAAGGGAGTAAACAGCGGCTCCGGTAATGGTGATTCATGCTTTCCGTCAAGGCCCTTGACAGGCTGGGTTCGATCCCTTGCTCAATGCGCTGTAGCGGCAGTAACAGCAGTAGAGGCAGCCTCGGGACGAGGAACATCATCATAACTGTTTGGGGGGTGGGAGTGTTGGGCCGCTGACATATTGATCCACCTTAAGTTAGGAGATTTGATAGATTGACCTCAGACTCGTACATTTAAACAGAAGCGGGCAGAATGAATCAGGAAATAAGTGAGATCGAGCACTGCAGGATGGGCCAAGAGTGAGAGATTGGTGACTGAGATAGATTGCCGATTAGCAGTATTTAGCCTCTGAACTCTTTAGTATGTCGTGCAGTGGCCAACAGAGATTCAAGTTACAGTCCATTTTGTTTGAATTGTATTTGGTGGCTTCTCTGCAGAGCGTGGCCATACATCAATCAATATGAGACTCGACCTCACCTGTATTTTGGTTAATGAAATATCGTTTTTGATTACTGATATCTGAAATGATGTACTTTCTTGGTGGTAAAGTAAAATTACAGTGATGGAAAAGTGACTGTGATTGTTAAGGTGATTGTATTTTCAAAACTCATAATGAAAATGAAACGTATTAACTCATAATGATATGTAATCCCTGTTTTCCCTGCATGTGGACAGTTTCAATTAAGTTACTTAACAGTATCCAGAAGGCAGCTCCTGTGGGCCATCCTGCCTCCTGCCCTGCCCCCCAGCCCAACAGCCCGCTGGCCCAGCGGCCCATCAGGGCGTCAGGCTAATCCTAACCCTGCGCGTCTCCTGGGCCAGGAGGGTCTCCGGGGCCAGCAGGGGCTAGCTCACACTAACGATGGAGGAAACTGTGTCCAGTGGGCTAGAGCTGGAGCCGGAGCAGAGGCCCGTGGTACCATTGTTCTGCCACCACTGACAGCAAGTGATTTAGGACCGGGGCTGGCCAGGAGCGCTGGGGGGAGGGAAAGGAGCAAAGAGGGGGGGAGGGAGGGGCCAGGGGCTCTGTGGGCAACCCCTCAACAATCCTCCCCAAACCCCTCCATCCATGATAAGGCAGAATGAATCATGGCTGACCCAGAGGTGGGCCCGGGCCCGTTGCCTGGCCTCGCTCTATTCCCACTGACCCCCCCCTCTCCCTGGACAAACATGACAAATCTGGTGTTTATTTACTTAAAAAGACCTGGAGAGAGGGAGCAAAGGAGGGGGGGCAGATAAAAAAAAATCAATAGGAAGCTAGCAGCTCCTGCCTCCCGCTGCTTACCGTCTCCGGACTGTGGGGCCGCCAAGAAGGCTGTGAAGACAGGATCTCTCCCTTCTAATAAGGGGCCCGGGCTGCGGGGGGGGGCAGGTGGAAGCACCAGGCGGACCATCGCTAGAGGGATTCAGGAAGCAGGAATGTTTGCAGAGACTATGGTCATAATATACATCCAAGACATTGGACGTGTATGCATAGCAGCGGACTTGGCTCGGTTATTCATTAAACATGTTATTAATTGAACAAATTGCAGCTTCAAATAAATCACTTATTAGACAACACGCCGGTTGGGGCCGGACAGTGTACAGATGCGGAAAGTCAACACCGGTCCAAGGTTCGATACTCAAAATGGGTCGCGTTATTGAGGAACATGCCTAACCCTACCAGCTCCTAAATAACGGTACTTACAGTCAATCACTCTGAAGGGCTAAATGACTCAATAAGGGTCAGAGGGGAGCCAATCTATCGCAAGGTCAGAGCTCACGCAAATCATTCACATCTACGGGCAATGTTCTGCCTTTAATTAACATGTCTATGGTGGATGGATGAATCCTGAGCAGCAGGACACCCACATATGCCCTACCAGAGGAGACGGGAGGACCAGAGCTACCAGACAGGTGCTAAGCTACTGTGCCACCCCGGTTAACTGCCAGTTGGTAACGACAGATGTGTTTACATGTGTGATGCATGTAGGGCGCGTGCTGCATTTGTACGTTACAAATGGTCTCCGAGCCCAGACGGAGAAGGCCTGAATCTACACAGCCGACTGCGTGGCATGACAGGGAGGGAACATGGCTTGTTCTCAGGAGGGAGGGAGGCCGGCCATCAACCCACCCCTAAAAAGAAATAGCAGCGGCGAGCTGTCAAGGTTTGTGTCGTATCCTACATCACATCAGCCGCCCATTCCATCTCAACACTGGCAAACCATGCACTCTGTAGTGGCCAAGGATGAAAGTGGTGGAAAATGGGAGTCATTGTAAACCATTTTCTGGAGGCCTGGAGCCCCCCCTTCCCCACAGCCCTCTCCCTCGACCACCACCCCCCATCTCCACCTCTCTTCTTCCACAGTCCTCTTGAAGACAAATGGGTACAGGGCAATGACAGAGTGCCTGGTCCACAAATCACCAGCGGCCAGCCTGCTCGTCCACTGCCTCCTCCCCCCCTTCCCCTCCCCCGTACACCCACCTCGCCCCTCCCCAACCTCGGCCCTCCATTAGTCATGTGCACGCAGGCAGCAGGAGCCAGCAGCCGTAATTAGACAAGGACAAATCGGCAGCCACGGACATGGACGGGTCCGGCCACTAAATAAGGCCCCGTTTCAATACCGAATGGTGGGCGGCCAGCAGGGCCGAAGAGAGGATTGTGGTGTGGGAGAGAGAGTGAAGGAGGGGTGGACACTGTTCAGCATACCCAACAATCATCTTGGCATGGCCTGGCTTTGAATCCCATTTATTATCATACTGTACAGGCCCTCATCTTGAACCCCTTTGGCGATACACCTCCATTCCAAACCCATATCCCATAACCATCACAACCCATGACCCCATTCTCCAATACAGCCCAGTTTGGTTCATGTCAACGCCAGTAGCTGAGTCCCGTCTATCCTTACAAAAAGCACAAGATAGACACTGAATATTGCTTAGGAGGAAGTTGTACTGTAATTGAAATTTTTCAATGTTACAAAAATAAGTCCTAATATATTGTTTGGGGTATAAACCATTTGGCAGGACAAACCTGATCTAACCACTTCACCAAACCAATTCTAAGCACAAGTCATCTTTCAAGTCAAAAGACAAACTCACACAACCCTTCATCAGTCTCCAGTTGGTGCAACTACGTCACTTGTTTTTGCGGTGGTCAAACCCAACTCTAAATAAATAAATTAAGTAAGTAAAGCAAAGCCGAAGCAATAAAGGGCAATAAAGAGGTTTCAGGGTACATTAGGCGTAACATTAGATGGGTGGAATTAGCAAAAATGAGAAACCATCGAATCAGATTACACATGGCCGGAGAAACTAGCAGTCAACAAAATATAAATTAGTGCTATATGAGGGTAGAGCAGGCTGAATCCACAGAGGAGTATCAGTAACAATTGTTTTGGCCAGGTCAGAGCTACACAGCCTCCCTGGGCAGAAGGGGGTCGACAAAAAAAAATAAAAAACTGACCGCCACACACAAACAGCATGCTCCACCAGAGCAAACCTTTATTGATTTCATCCTAATTTCCTAATTAGTTTTTATCGAATTTCATAATCGTCATCAGGACACATCAAAAGAAACTTAAAACCCCAGCAAGATTTTCTGCCATCCTCAACATAATTTTTGAGTTTCTTTTTTTTTCTTCTTTTAACTGTGAAAATGAAGCCATGTATTCAATTTCCCCAGCTGTGAGAGAGTGTGTGTGTGTGTGTGTGTGTGTGTGTGTGTATGTTTGTTTTTTTTCCTCCACCAGAACTCCTTGGACAGCAAACACTGCACAAACACACCATTTCTCCCATGTGCAGTAAGTGATGTTTAGCATCGCACATTTTCTGCATGATCTGCTGCTATTTGTCACACTTCTGCTCTTTCCCCAGTCGCCCCTCACTTGTGGCGCTCGTTAAACGGACTGAAGGAAGAGGCGCGGAAAATCATGGAGGGAAAATACAAAAAAAAAACACCAAAAAAACAATGTCCTCTGCTGATGGGGTTTCTAGTCACTGAATTATTAGCGTCTGTCCCCCTACCTTTCAACCTTCCTTGAACTCCTTTTTTTCCTGCATCACCATTGAGCCCATCTCTACCTTACAGTGACTAAAAGGGCCCAAACCAGACCAGATGCCTATCCCTGGTTGAAAACGTCCAACAGCATCTTTAAATGCAATGTTTTGCCTACCATCCAGTGACCCTGTGTTAGTGACTCTGTGTACTCTGCTATACTATAGCGGTGGTTATTTTGCTCAACAAAGGGAAAATAAAAGAAAATCCTGTATATCACATAGCTTTTTGCCTGACAACATGCTGAAACATTTACAGTTCAACATTGGTGCTTTCCAAGAAATACAGTCACTGGTCGGTAATAATTACACAATGATGTCTTTTCAGAAAGCTTTTGTTTTCATGTCAGTGGTGTTGATAGATGCCAAGAGCAAAGAGAGAGCAGGAAAGCTCTGGGAGTTAGACCTTTTTTGCTTTTTTGTGCTTCTCCACAGGAAAGCTATTGACATCCGTTTTCAAAGTGTGTTAAAGTTGACGGGATTTTGAAATTCGTGTAATGCATAATTTCACTTTCCTCGGCACAATGATTTGAAGAGAACGGGTACTTAAAAAGGTGTGAAAGCTCTTTGTAGAGAAAGTTTAAGCAACTGTCCAAACATTACAACAGACTTACAAGATTATTCCAAGTGAATCAGGCTACCCTGCAACTCCTGAGGGGCACACCTTTGCACTGGGACCGCTACACAATACAGTATAACCTCACAATTAAGCAGGAAACAAGTTTGCACGGCAATACAGCCTAGCTTAGCTACCGTGTACACCTGAGTACTACCCTGGTTTTTACTTCCCCAGCTCCTCTCCATGTTTTTTTTTATACACAGAGGTGCCTGCAGGTTTCCTTTCCATGGTACAGTACGCACAGGTTTTGGTTTTATGTTAAACTGGTCAGTTGTGATGTTGCATAGTTTATTAAATTAGAGTTACTGTGGGTGCAGGGCAAGTCTATAAAACTGAACCTTCACACATTCTGTGCTCTTACAAATACAGGGAAATAATTGAATGGCCCCCTTAAACTATGATTTTAAATTGAACTAAGGATACGCTGGCAAGAACTAAGGGGGCCGGGCCATCCCAGGCCTCAGCGTAATTGAAACTGGCCCCACACAACTATTAAAACATGTTGGTACCAATGTTCAAACTGTTAAACACATCCTCTTTTAATATCTGTTTTGATACCATGATCAGTCGTGTTTTTGTTTGAAGACTGGACTTCAGTAGCGTATACCTTTACAAATATTGCCATTTCATCCAGTCCTTCCAAGGTCTTAATATGCATAATTGCACCCATTATAATGAATGGCTAAAAACTGTTTGCATCGAAGACTAGAAATGTAAGAATTAAAAATAAAAAATGGGAAAAATGTATATAAGAATTGCATACCAAAGTACATCCACTGATGTCTGGCACCTATTCTCCCCAGATTTCATTCACACGTTTTTACAGACCTGAATGTCTGGCCTAAATTGTCAGCAAAGACAATGGTAGGCCTCCATTACACCAATCCTCTCTTGCAGAAGATGCATGAGGGGACCACAGGTCAGCAGAGAAGGCTTAAATCCCAGTGAAGATGTTTTTGGCCTTGATCACCGTAGCCATCGATCCCTGGCTGATTCTTACTCAGATACGTCTTATTTTATTAGTGGCTTCGGCCTTCTCCCCGCCCCATTCCGCTGTGATCAATACGGGCATGGGGATGGCCCGTATGTTTCTCACTTTTAGTGCCTTAACGCTGTTTAACCATGTCACCTGACAAACGGCAGGCCCTCCCCAAACGCTGATTTCCTATTGATTTCTCTCTCATTCCACCGTCACTCCCTTTGTCACTCTCCCGCTGTTTTTATCTCACGTTATCCACACCACCCCAATCCCCTTACCACCAGCACCACACACTTAGTAGAAGAACGGGGATGAACATTTCCCGTTCTTCTTCCCGAGCAACAGTAACCATTCTGTTGAGAAGGTGCCATGATCAGGCAAGGCAAGCAAACTTTACCTGCAATGTTCCACGGGAACTGACATGCAAATAACACAATATCGTCACACACACACACTCATAATGCAGCCTACATATTATGGGCACGCACGTGTTGGGGAGCAAATCCTCCACAGAGCAGGTTACTGTGAGTGCCATGCAACAGATGCTATGACAACCTGCAGAGAGACAACTCCATCCATCATCAGTTGTAGTCCTGATGAACAAAGCAGGGTTTGGACCTAAGAGCAGGTTGCACGAGGAGACGCAGTGGGGCAACATATAATCCACTTACAGGGCCCGGTGGATGTCTAACTGTATGAACACATGCTTCATCTGAGAAGAAATTAATAAGGAAATGGAAGAATGACAGTAATGAAGAAAAGAGGATCTACCTGGCAAATAAATCTAGTGGACATTTGAGATGGGATGAAATGTGTCTTGTAAAGCAGGATTGTACTGGTATTTGGATAGTTTCACTCAGTTCCCCTCTCTCTTCTAAGTCTGCACATTATTAATGCAAATTTAAGACTGTTCCTGTTCTTACTTAGACTGGCGCAAACTGACAGTTGCCTCCATACTGATCTCTCATCTAGGGAGCATCTGTAAATCAAATATCTTCTTCCGAGCATTATTTTCATTAATACCATTATGCAATGGATACTTATTGCCAGATAGAATGAGCGTTGGTTGGTTCTGTTCTTGAAATTGCTTGGGTTGTGATATCTACTTCATATTGCAATACTCAGGCTAATCCAATAACTATATTACTGTAAAATCATAAACATATAAGAAAGTACCAAATTAAATGGGAAATGCCATGCCTGGTTTAGGAGACACACGGAAAGCTAACCCAGTGTACTGCTGGAAACATAGTGTACAGTAAGTCTAGGCCCAGACGTGAACTCTGAATAAGTAACGGACACAGTAAGCATCTGTTAGGAAATCCACTAACGTGACCTGGCATCTTTCATTAGTCTTCTCACCCTTTAACAGTGGGTTAAGTGATAAACTGACATTTACAGCGAGGCCTGCCAAGTTACACATAGTGTGGAGCACACCGAGAAACTGACCATGAAGTAATAACGACTGAGTGGGTGAGAGCACAGACTTTCTATTAACACAAAAAGGAGCAGAGTTAAAGGGGTTGAGGGCTTTGAGAGGGCCTCATCTCACCCTCCTTCACCAAGCACCCCATCACCCCCCTTCCCCCTGTAACCGCTATAGGGCCGGGGAGGAGTTTGAGCACCAGCTAGCGGCGGTGGAGTTTCACTGCCGAGGCGGCCCACGCCAAGCACATTAATCATGACCAGGCGAGTGTAAAATTCAATCGGCTCCTTCCATCCATTTCATGTGAAGCAGACTGAAGGCCGGCCTTGTAGTGCCTGAGAAAGGAGGGATGAGGGGAAGAAAAGAGGAGGGTGGGGAGGGAAAAGGCGCTCCCCTACACTTCATCAGGACCCCTACTTCATAACAAATGGAGTGTCTCTCTGGCGGAGGAGTGCCATCAGAAACGCGCGCTCTCTCTATCCATTTAATTCCGGCGGTGGAGGAAGGGTCAGGGAGGGAGCAGCGCGAGCGTGTTCTGCTCTCCGCTTGCCGCTTCCCCAGTCACACAGTAAACTACCTTTTAGGAATTGTTTCTCAATAAGAAATGATCAGTCCATTTATCTGCACCAGGCGGGCCTGTCTCCTCACCCAGACCTCCAATATTTTTCGTTTGACCTGATCAGGGCTATAAACTAGACCGAGACACTTTCAATTTGTCACCCAGGGAGGCCTCTGCAATCCCATGCTACCGATTGCATCCTACCACCCAAATGTAAAAAATCCGCTCATGCTTGAAATCTCTGATTCTAATAATAAATATTTATTTCTCCAGTTTATAAAACATACTATGAGCAATGGTTTTTGATCCAGTACAGACTATGTAACCATTATTTTGCTGACACTGTTTTGCATTCTGTAGCTTAATATTGCCACACTTTTAAACATATTTTATATCAGACCCCTGCAATAGGTAATATTAACTTAATATGTGGTAGGCGTAGACCTAAATAAAATATCATAATAGAATGTTTTTGTTAACTCTGATAAAGGCCCATGCTGACAAGGTTAACTAACTTCTTCCATGGCCTCAACTAGAGCTTGATAATATACTGGAGAGGGCTGATAATATTGCCTACAGTATTGACACATCAGATTGATATTGTATAAGTATATTGTATCGGCAGCTACAAAATAGGCAATTTAGCGACAAAAGACATCAACATATTTTATACTCAAATTATCTTTGTCACAATTTCACTTTGATAACATATTTGAGGGATCCATGCTTGCATGAGTGCTAAATGAATATGGGTGGCAGATATATTGTTATCGGAAAACGAAGCCAAGAATCAAACAACAACGAAGCCAAAAATCCGGTTTTTGTTGAGCGCTAGCCTAATGTTACAGTAAATATAATGCTGAGCACCTATTCTAAGAAATAGTCACTCAGGTTATTTCGTGAACACAAGAGACTGTTAATATCAACATGTCACTTGGTTAATCATGTAGGAGAGAAAACGTAACTATTTTGTGTTGTTTCAAAACATGTACAAACTTTGAACAGGGGGTAATTACAATCCACACATGACTTGTTTTCCCATCAAGCCTTTAAAAACAGTTAAATATTAATCAAATGGGACAGACCATGTCAATGATTTTATCAAGGCACTGAAACAGCCAACCTCATCATACACATCTCACCTTAAATACTGTACATCATGTGCACAATTACTCACATATTCCCCATCATTACAACAACTGCAACAACCATTTCTACAAATAATATGTAGAAATGTGTAGGCTATTTAATCATTACAAATATTTCACCATAGGCATACAGCTTCATCCTCAGAATATGGATAATGCAATAAATATACTATTGTTAAGGATTTGCAGTCAATACTGCAGTAAAGCAGGTATTGGTTGAAAAGTTTGACCAGGAAACATTTCCAATTGAAACTGCTGTATCATCAAGGTGATGGTGATTTATAAATTCATCAATTTGGGAACTCGATTGACAGAGCCAATCACTCTATTCCCCACGTCATGTTTAATGCTGTAAAATGAAGAAAACATCCAACTAAACTTAAAAGTTATTTCAATTGCACCTCAATAAAAGGTCAGCTTTAAATAATCAAGTGCCTTCCTGATGTTGAGCATTCCAAGCTGCAATCCAATAGCCCCCATGATACATTCTAATAGGACCAATCTCCCTGGTCCCATATATGCAAAAGACATTTTTTTCTAAATCCCTAAATTCCAGGTTGGAGTGCGTGGTAATGGCTTGTAGGGCTTAA